>PVJX010001444.1:148751-162550 GCA_004027295.1 Dolichotis patagonum | reverse complement strand
TAGGGCCCAAGACGGAAAGCTGCTGCCCACAAAGTCTCCAGCAGACTGTTATGAGGTGCATGGTCTCAGAGCCCACGTGGGTAGGACCTGTTCTTCTTCAGTCTTGATGTTCGTTTGGATTTTTTAGTGGCAGAACACCCTGGCCTCCCGTCTCTAATAAGGAATTTGTTATTGGAGAATGAGTTTGAGATGAAGAAGTGTAGGATGGGGAGAGGGAAACAATGTGGGATAGGGATGTAGCTCAGCTTCTCTGTGCTGTGTGTGTGTGTGTGTGTGTGTGTGTGTGTGTGTGTGTGTGTTTTGGGGAGAGGCGGATGGAAGAGTGGAGGAGATCTGACAGCCTCAGTCCCATTCCGCCCTGCTCCTCCGTGCTGGGCTTCACAGGCCACTGTCCTGTATGCAGGGTCTATTTCCCAGCTTACTCTGGGACTTTGATAAAGGTCATATTGTTGCAAATGTAAACCATACTCTTTAATCAAAACGATTAACCATACTCATAATCAAAAAATGGAACGTGTTTTTGTCTCCACCTGTTAGTCTTTTTTGTCTCTCAGCTAGACCTGAAACTGGGTATGGAAAATATATATATTTTTAAAACAAGCGACTCTAATATCTCCTGAAATCTAGTCTTTCAGTTTGTGTAATATAAAATTCTATCAGTCCAATGTTTTGTTTTTCTTACCTGCTTTTAGAAGTCTCTCTTACATGAATTCACAAACATTACTGGACTGATGGAGACCACCAGTAAGTGACTTTATAGTCTAAAACACCATTCATTGCCTTGACTTTCTGAAGATGAATCTTTTCTACATGGTGTCTTTCTGTGAATAATAGTTTGCTTATGAGTTTTTAAAAATGTATTTTTGGTGCACTTCTCTCAAACTGACCAGTTGGAATCATTATTGCTGTTTTTAAAAAATCTTAATCTTTATTTTACTTAAAAATTCATGTGTGTGTGTTCCAGTCCTTCACCAAATAACAGGATTTCACTGTGGAATATGATTAGAGACCATGGCTGTCAACTTCTGAGTGACATAAAATATTTGAGTTATTTCTTTTATCCCTTCCTTTTCATTCTGGATCCAAATCTCTGTAAAGGTGACTGAGAAAAGAGAACAGGAAGGAAATGCTGCACACTGAAAATACAGAGACATGGGCTAGAAAGACAGAGATGTTTGTGACCAGGGACCCTGAGAGTGGGACTTTTCTCCACGTCAAGCTAGTTTTTCATAGGCCAGTGGTCCTTGGGAAGACTTATCACTCTTGTGTGACTCTACTGGGCATGAGTCTACATCCTTGCTGGAAGGAGAAGGTTGTCAGGTGCAGGCACATACCAGCTTCAAGAGACAGGCTGAGCTCTGAGTGTTTTGATGGATAGTGTCTTAGTTACTTTTTCGTCACTGAGGTACAATACTGACTGACACCCACAAGTTAAAGGAGAAAAGATTTATTTTGGCTCAAAGTTTGTGGAGGTTTCAGTCTATGGTCGGCTGGCTTCAAGGTAGGGTGGCATGGCAGAGTAGCATCACAGGGGAGAAACAGTCTGTGGTAGGGAAGGCAGGATGCAGCGAGTAGCAAGGGGCAGCAGCAGCGGGCCTGGCTTCTTTCCGTTCCCTCATTCCCTCCGTTCTTTCTATTCCATCCGGGTACAAGCCTGTTGGTTGGTGCCACCCACATCCAGGGTGGGGCTTCCATTATCCACATCCAGGACCAAGTAAGCCTGTTTTTAGGAGGCTAACCTAGTACCACACACCCTCAGTCCTAGTGTCACATACCTCTGATGCAGCTGTGGGGCCCAAAAGCCCCACCTGTGAGCTCATGAGGCTTTTTTGGTGTCGGGGGCATCTACATACAAGTCATGACAGAGAGAGGTGGGTCACTGAGCCCCTGACCGAGCAGGTGTGTGCTGGGTGAAGGTGGGGCGTAGGGCACTTACCTCTCCCCAGATTTCTGTGGGTTTTTCCTGCTGTGTTTCCCAGAGCTGGGGCTGAAGGAAGCTGGGCATGGACCACGTAGCAGCCTGAGTGGCTTGCGCTGCTGACTCTTTTCTTTCACAACGATGGGTTTTTGCACTGGCCAAAGGCTCCAGCTGCTTAGACAATGACTACATGGTCTCTCGGCCTCTCCTCTTCAGATTTTCCACGCCACTGGCTCTGCTCACAGAAAGCCAACAAGACTGTATTCTCAGGATCATGGCTATTTAGTAGCTAACTAACAGTTTCTGAGTTTGACATTTCTGGGACCTCTGACATTGGGCTTGCTGACAGAAAGATGTGAAATCAGCAAACCATGGCTCTGAGTCTTCTCTTGAGATCTCACAGGCTGTGGAGACAGATGGAGAATCAGATAATCCATGAGCTCCAACACATGGGACACAGAGGAAAACGAAATGACTTTTTCGCATGTCATGAGGACACATGTTGTATGTCTTTTCCAGGGGAAAGAACAGCAGAAACACCTGCTATTTCTGAAAACTGCCTATTGCTTGAGTGTCATTAGAATCCGTGTGGCCAGCACTGTGGCTCTGCGTCACCTGAGCGCTCTGCACGGAGCTCATCAGACTGAAGATCATCTATGATGAGCGCCAATGATTTATCATTGTGGGAATCATTTAAAATACAATTGCAAAAAAGATCTAAACAGACGTGCACTGGTGAGATAGATTCCTGTGAAGGCATTGCCTTAGGGTTTTTTATAAAAGTACAGTTGAGTTAAATTATTGCTGCTGCCGGAGGAATTTCACTTTTCTCAAATGTATTTGTACACCATGCACAAGCTTATCTGTGTGACCTCTGGGCAAGGAACAAAACATAATGCAAACTCTGTGTGTCTGGGAGTGGTGGGATTTGATTTGTTTATGCCCAGGAGGAGAAATTACAGTTTTTTATTCCCCAGACACCTCTTATCAGATGCAGGGTTGGAAGTATCTTGATAAAGCTGGCACTTGTTAAACATCAAGGATGAATTGTGTGTTACCATGGGAAAAGCCGACCCTTGAGAACTCGGACTTCTGCGCTCTGAGAACCTCAGTTTCTGAGCTCTACAATTCCTGGAAGCCTCTTAACAGGCTTAAGTGATCACCAAGATGGTGCAGGGAGCACTAATGTTCTGTGGCTCAGCTTACAGAGCTCTTCCTTGGTGAAAAGGATGGTTGGGACATTTGCTGAAAGGACAGTGACAGGAAGCAAGTTCCATTTCTCTCCAAATCTCCAAAGGCCACCACAGTGTTATCTCCAAGTGGCTTGCACTACGTGGCAGATGTTACACAGATCTTATTGGAGTCATCATTTCTAGAAGCGGCTGCCAAGAATGGATGTGGTCTCCGATGTGCTGGCTTATTTTAGTGCAGCAGGTGGTTACGAACTTGGGGGCCTGGGTATAGTGCTGTGACTGAAGTATAGATAGTAGGAAGGACAGGAATTTTACCCAGCACCTAATAGGTACACGTGTGGATTCATGCAGTCTTCACAAAATGTAGGTAGATGTCATTGTTCACATTTTATTGCCCAGAAAGCTGAAGTACTGAGACAGCCAAAGGCAGAAAAGAATGTGGACCAGAGTTTAAAATTTGAAATATAAATCTAACTCTCATTTCTCTGCAGTGTTGTCTTGGGCAAGTTTCTCAGTGTCGAAACACATTGTCGAATGTTTCAACCTCACAATGAATAATTCCAGCAGTTAGATATTTGTGTGCTTACACTTCATGGCTGATTTCCATGTTAATCATCGCATGTGTTCCCACTTGGGGCCTGTGCAGAGAGTAGGGTGAGAAGAACCCAAGTAGTGGAAAGTGCCTGGGTTCCAGTTCTGACTCTGTCTTCCATCTGCCCTTTTGAGAATCAATCTCAGTTTTGGTAGAACAGAGTGACACATATGTGGCAGAACTGTGTGAGATCTCAAAGAGATGGATACAAGTCTGTGTACTCCATGAAGAGTCGCTGCTACTTAGGCCCTGCTGAAAGGTTAAGAGTGACACTTAGATATTGTATGCTTTCACCCAAATTCCATATATCCCTCTAAGAAGTGAGCTAGGCATAAGGACCCTGGGCTTGGGAACTAGGTACACTTGAGTCTTAGTTCTGGCCACATTGCTCACCAGCTGTGCTAGGTATTCAATCATTCAGCCCGGACAAGGTATTCAGTCTTTCCCATCTATAGTTTCCTCATGTGCAAAATTCTTCCTAGAAGAATTACAGCCTTGTTATTGGTGAGGGGATGATCCAATTATAAAATCCCTTAGCTAAATGCCTGTCTTTTTCCTTCTTCTCTCCTTTTCCTTCCATTTGTGATCTGGTAGTCAGAGCACATTTTAGGAGATTATTATAGTCTCAGGGTTTACAAGGGAATAGATTTAATACAGGACATAATTCATAGGATTATGTTATAATATTCACCCAAAGAGTCAAATGAAAAAGAGTGCAGGAGATCTGTCCACACATTAGAGACCCACATAATCCACCTGAAGACTTGGATCTCATGGCAATGTCCTCCACGAGTCCAGCTGGAGGCCTAGAGCCCATCACTATGTCTCATGCAAGTCTGTACCAAGGATCTTCACTGGGAAGGCCCAAAGGTCAGTGGAAGCTAGGAAGTCTGCACCAGGGGGACAAAGGATCAGCTGAGGGATCTGCACAGGAGCCAGAAAGTGACACTCAAGGTAAGGACCAGAGCTCCCCAGAAGAGAACTGCAGCCATCCTCATTGACAGTGAGGTCCCCAGTTTCTCTGATGATGAGAACAGCCAAGTTCAGGAAAGCCAGTGTGACAGGCTCTTCCGGGAGAATGAACACACACCTCCTCCCCCTCCAGTTCCCCTTTTATGCTGTTGGCAACAGTCCTCAGGTGGGCCTTCCACACCCAGCTCCACACAGACTTAGTTCAGCTGGGTGTTACAAGTTGACTGTTAGTTAATCCACCGCAGAGATTAAATATGACCTTTATTTTAGGGGCTTAAATATGATCTTGGTCAGAGGGACCATCCTGAAATACCAAAGAAGTACATGGGGTTGGGAATATGGTGATGAGGTTGACATCCTGTTCTCTCCCTCTAGCTTAGAGGTCTTGTGCAAGCTGCCTTAGTGGGCTGTTAACCCTCTCATGATCTTACAGGGTCATGCTTAATGATCCCAACCTTACAAGGTCAGGGTAAGGACCACCTGGGATGGGATGCTAACAGTACTTCATAATGCCCCATAGATATAGAATGATCATTCTTGCAGTTGTGGAACCTCGGGCATCAGGGAATGTGTGGGGTTGTTTGTGTGAGGCAGGGGTCCCGTGTGCCAATAGCTGATCAGTAGTGGTCCTCATTGTGTTGTTTCTATTGTCACCAGGTGCCGGGTGTTTCTCTGCCCTTGGGATGACCCAGATTTACTGGAAGGAATAGAGAAGTCCATAAATACATGCATCTTTCCAACCAATAGGTGTTAAGAGTAGATTTACTGTCATTACTCTTACAAAGGTGTTTTCCTCCTTTGCCCACTGGTGGGGATTGAACCCATGCCAGGACATAGACTCAGCAATGCCCTACCACTGAGCTACCCCCCCCCACGGCTCTCACTAACGTTCTTGATGTTAAAAATCTCTGTGACAGCAAATGTTAGAAAAAACTGTGACACAGGGCATTCTGTGGGGTCTGACTTATCTTCATATCCTAGCATCTGCCAAATTATGCTAAGCACATAGTAGATGTAGATAACCAGTGTGAATAAGTAAGTGAGTTGTGAATGAATGAACACATGCTTTCTTTGACTTCATGCTGTGGTCAGGTTCCTCTTTTTGGGAATCCATAAAGTTCAGGTGTGGCCAGCTTGACCACTGGCCTTGTTCCTTTCTTCCCGGTTAGTCATGCTCTGTGCCTGTATAGCTCCTGTTCCAGGAATGTCCGGCTCCCTCGGACTCCTTTGTCTTAATGATTTTTCTCCCACAGGATGATGATATCACTTCAGATATGGCTATCACTTGAGAATTTATAATCCTCTATAAACTTTAAAATTCCATCTCTCCCAGCACAGGACATGAGCTCATCCTGGCTAAGCTGTGTGTCTGTCATGCTGCCTGCAGGATGCCCTGGCTACTCTCTTTTTGTCTGAAGTGTTTAGAGGAAGAAGGGACATAGCCCAAGACTGCCCACAGGAAATTTCTTGAAAGTTTTCAACACTTAACATAGTTGTTATTGCCTCCCATGGAAGAAAGCTGTAGTCAAAAAGTGGGAAATGGCCCCTTAAGTGGAGAAATGAAGGGAAAAGTGAGATCAACAAAAATGAATATAGTGCAAAGCTCCACGTGATTCAGTTGTCTGAGAAGAAAAGTGATGATGGGGACAGGGATGATGCAAATGTGGACTATTTCCTGAAACCCCACGCAAAGGATTTGGGAGGCTGAAAGGCAAATCTTCACTTAAGCTGCTCAGAGAGGCCCTGCCAGGAGAGCAGTTCTCTGGAGCTGTCAGGGAAGGGAACCTGTTAAACGAGAACTCTGCATGGATTCATGCACTGTCATGGACCTTCGTGTGTCTGTGTTCCCAAGTTCCAAACTTTCTTCAGGACCTGAAGCATAATCTTCATATCTGTAGCCTCCACAGATGTAGTCAGATACCAGGCAGGGGGATCCAGTGGACCCAGAATCTTTATAACATTCTCATGGCAGACCCAGCTGGTTCAAGGAACGTTTCAAGAGCAGAAACGTGTGGCCTGGATGCCAGCACGTTCTCTTCTGGGTCTGTGGTTGTGAAGGATGCATGCTGTGGTGATAAAGGTCCATGAGCCTTGCCTTTCTGGATTAGAAGTTGGCACAGGATCTAGGAACCCTTATATCTCCTTATTTTTCAGACTCAGTTCTTCTTAGGTCCTTGTAAAGCTCTATGAGCTTTAATAGTTAAGCTAATTTAAAATAACCCTACTTATTGATATTCTGACTAGAACTGTATCACATGTACATATTAACTTGAGGAAGTATACATTTGTTCTATAATAAGCAATTTTCTTACCCAAGAAAGACAAATTAGAAGTAGGGGGTTTAATCCTCTTTGTTGAAAATAAAGGAACAAACTTCTTTACTATATCTTTTTTATTTCAGAATTTCTTCCTGAAATTCTCTGTCTGGAAGATAGTTGGACACATGAGTTTGGAATTCAAGTGGGGAGGAGTAATTGGCATAGAATACTTACAGCAATGAAATTGCTTCAGATCACTAGTAGAGTGTAGATGAAAAACAGAGGCACTAACATTGCGATCTTGGAAGCAGAAAGGAATGGCTAGATTACAGTGAGGAAAAAGGTGATTATGGTGCCTTTCAACCAGGTGAACAAAGTATTTCAGTGAGAAGGGCAATGATCAGCTAAGTCAAAATTCTACTATGGCCCCTAGGGTGGGGCATCAACTTGACTGTTTTTGAGATCCTGGGTGTGCGAGAAGGATTACAAAGCACCCTTTTGGGTGTGTCTGTGTGGGTCATGGGGGCTTGGCCTTTGGGTCTATGTCTGTTCCCACAGCCCTTTGCTTTTGGAACTGTTCTTCTGCTCTGCCTCCTGGCCACCATGCTCTAAGCTGCTTTGCTTTGTCATACCTTTCTGCCACGATGTTTCTGCCTTGGAGCCAGCTTGCCATGGACTGAATCCCAGAAACCATGAGCCAAATTAAACTTCTCCTCCTTAAATTGTAGGCATTGGGTACTATGCCCCGTGACAGGAAGCTGACTAATACATCTGCTTACAGGCCAATTGTGTGGATACAGAGTTTAACAAGGGAATCACTGCTGACCTGTTAGAGTGGTGTGGTGTGTGGGCAAAAGTCAAGGATGATAATTAAGCATATGTATAAACCTTGATGGAATCTTCGGTTGAAATATCATCACTGCCATCATCATCACTATTACCACCACTACCAATAACCAAACAAAATCTGTAAAGGACAATAGTGTGACAAATGGAGAAATTTGAAAAAAATTATTATACAATATTATAGTAATAAAATTTCTGAGTGTGATAGCTGTATTGCAGTCCCATAAGAAAATATTTTTGGGATATACATACTAAAGTACTTGGCCAGGACACTGCACCTGCAACTCCGAATGGTTCAGCCAGAATAATGTTTGTGTGCATGGACACACATGTACTACACACATAAATACATACCTGGATGTATACAAAATGTATATAAATGAATAAAGTATGTAAAAGTATGGACAGTACATAAATGAATGGTGTATATAAAATAATAAAGGAGAGATATCAAAATGTGGGAAAATGTTAGTGTATTTAGGTGGAGGATATATAGGTTTTCTGCAGTATACTGTGGTAGTTTTTTCTTTTTTTTTTTTTTTTTGTCACACTGGGGATAGAACCCAGGGCTTCATATATGCTGTGCAAAGTGCTCTGCCTTCAAGCTACACCTGTAGCCATTGTACTATATTTGTAGTACTCCTGTGTTTCTTAATATTTCTCCAATAAAAAGTTGCAAAGCAAAGCAAAGAGAAATACAGAATAGAAGAAATGGAGTTAGTGTCAGTGGACAATTCTCTTTGAACTCAGAGACAAGTAAAGAGATTGACTTTAGATGTCAATATGGATCCTTCCTTTTTAGTAACATCAAGAAAGCAGAGTGAATGGGTTCAGATCTCACAGGTGCTGGTACACATGGCTGTGTGGGTTAGTTGAAATGATCCTCTGATTGCACAGTTTTCTTATTGAGTGGAAAATAAAATCATCAGCTGAGCTTGGGGATAAATGAAGTATTGGAGGCCGAAAGAGAGAGGAGGTGTGTGGTGGGAACATGAAGACAAGAAGGAAAGAGAATAGGATGTCTGAGCAGCCTTCAGGAGCCACCTGAGTTTCAGTGACAGGTGGGCTTCAAATGAGACCAATCAGTGAGGTGCTGAGTTTTTCTCAGATAACTGGTTGTAGATGTGAAAGTATGAGTATTGGATTTAGTCAAGGTTTCCCCCCAAGAATGTACAGAACTAAAGAGGGAAAGGACCATTAAGTTGTATGCAGGGTATGACTTTATACAAGTCCACACAGTGTACCTGGGTGAACGGCAAAGGCTGGTGAAGAAGTTGTATGATCAGCGAGAAGGAGTGTCGATGAGGGGGAATAGTTGTAGTGGTCAGGTTCCAAAGAGGATCAGCTAGGATGAGGAGGGGTCAGAGAGGAGAGTAAAGGAGTGGGATGTGTAGAAAGTTATTGCCAATATTGAACCATCCTTGCATTACTGGAATAAGTCCCCTAGACATAATGTATTTTTCATTGACTGGATTGCTATACTTCTATTTGATTTAGATACAGTACTTTGATTTATATTTAAATTTTAGATTAATTTTATTAACTTTTTATGTTCTAGCATTAGTGATACATTGATTTTATAAGATGAATTGGGAAATTTTTGATAAAGATAAAGCTTAGCTGTTGACTTATTGATCCTGTGCCATCTTCCATAGTGGCTGTATTTCCAGTTTTTTTTTCTAGAAATATGCTTGAATTTTTCATATCTTTTAAAAATAATTTTTATATCATTAGCAAGTCATTTATTTTCACAGGCTTCAAATCTGTTGCCACAATGTTGTGTGAAATATTCTTTTATAATTCCCTTGATCTTCTTGAATCTGTGATTTTATCTCTTTCTCCATTCCTAATTGTGTCTATTTGTCTGTATCATAGTTTGTGCCCCAAAGGGGAACATATGTAAAACTCTTGGTCGCCAGCCACGCACCAAAGACCTTTACATGGTGGGGACAAGTGGCAGGTCTTTAGATCACTGGGAGTGTGTGCTTCAAGGAAGTCGTTTCTTCCTCTGTGTTCTCTCACTTTTTTCCAGGTGTGAGGCGAGGGGCTTTACTTTGCCATATGGTCTACCATGTCCCAACAGAAGCCCAAAGCAACAAGGCCAATTGATTGTTGACTGAAACCTCTAACACTGTGAACCAAGACAAACTTTTCTTTTTGTAAGCTGATTATTTCAGTTATTTCTAGTGGTAATAGAGAGCTGACTGTCGTAGTTACTTTTTTCATCGTTAAGAGGAAATACCTGCCACCTGAAGTTAAAAGGGAAAAGCTTTATTTAGCTCACAGTTTGTGGAGGTTTCAGTCCATAATCGGCTGGCTCCAAGGGAGGGTGGCACATGGCAGAGGGGCACCTGTTCATGGTGGTAGAAGACAGCAAAAGCAACAAGAGCAAAAAAGGGGGAAACACACCTCTTTCTGTCCCTGCTATCCTATCCAGACTTCTGGGATTAGGGTGGTGCCAATCCAGCCGGTAGACTGATCCAGCAATCACTCATCCTTAACCCCAGCACCCTGAATCTCAGAATTGCACTACAGATCAGTCACAAACTATAGATCTAGAGGCCTCTGGAAAAGTTCCACCTCAAAGTACATGAGGCTTTCAGGGGACATCTAGACACGACCCATGAAACTGCCTCACTGCGCTATGCCTCAGGTACAAATGGTATTGCCTGTTTATTTTTCTCCAAAAGTAAGCTCTTGAATTTATCACATCTACAACTTTATTTTATTCTTCACAAATACTTGATTTTAGATTTATTATGTTTCTCTTCCCACATGTTGATTTTTATCTTAATAGTCTGTTTTAAATTTATTAGTTTATGAGCTTAGTTCTTTGTTTCTGTCTCTTTAATTAAGAAAGCATTTAGGCTATGCTGTGAGTTTTTGTGAAACTTCAATGTAAACCACCTTTTGTTGCTGTTTGGTTTGAGATTAGATTTCCTCTTTAGATTAAGGATTCTGTAGATATTCGTCAATGGATTTTCTACGACTCAGTCTTTTTCTTGGCATCAGCTACTTATTCGTAATGTTTCACTGTCAGAACGTGTGACCTGTAAAAAGAATGTTACATGCCACCCTTTTCTCCTTGTTCTGCCTCAGCAGGCTCATCTGCATGGTGGCAGTGCCAGCACCATCCCAGTGGGGCTGTAACAGCTGGGAGCCCTGGAGAAAGAGCCGGGTGGCTGTGCTTGGCCCTGGCCTTGCCTATGAAAACCTCAAGCAGGTTGTGACCTTGACTGAAAGTCGTTGTTCTTTTTGATGTGTGGATTCCATTGTGTGATGTTTGCCTGCTGGGGTTCAGTGTCCTCTCTTTCTTCTTGTTCCTCTGGCCAGGGACTGGAAAGAGTCACAAAATTACACTGCTCTTCCCTAAGTGCTTGACCTTGCAAAGAGCTGCGTGGCAGTCACACCCTCTCTGCACTCCTCTATCGTGGTTTGTCATCTGTTTCCTGTTGGGACACCGACTCACCCTCTTTATTCCCCACCATAACAATGGCCCTGGTCTCCTTAGAGCTCGAGAGATCAAAATTATGAAAGTGGGCAGGGTGGCAGTCTTTGCAGCCGATGCTGTGATGTGTTGGCCAAATTTCCTCCTCCAAGACTTAAATACTCATTCTTCCAGCTGCCAAGAGTGTCAGTGGCTGAGTTCCGGTCTGTGATTGTCATCCTTAGAAGAGAACTGCGTCTACCAAGGTCACATCCCTTTCCTGGGGGCAGGCCGGATCCAGGGAGTAGTCAGATACAGGCCAAAGCATGGCTTCCTTATCCTAATTATCGGGACACCTCATCAGGGCTGTTCTAGCCTGAGAGATCTTGTGGGAGTTACCCCACCTTTTCCTTCTGGGCACCCAGTCTTTCCTCCTGCACTCCTCAATAGCTGTTGATCCTGAGTGTTTAACCAGTAAGCTTCCTGCACACAGGGCTGTGTCAGAGACTAGATGCCCCAGGGAGTCCAGCCCTGGACAGTATTTGATTTTTTTCCTGGCTCCATTGTCCTCTTGATATATCTCCACCTTAATGTGCTCCTCACAGGTGGGCAGGAACCTGGGTGTGTGTCTGGGATCTCCATTCTGAGAGCAGTTTCTAAAACAAGTTTCTAAAACAAGTGAAAAAGGGACACCAACAAGAGGGATGGGCCATGGTGCTGATCCTAGGTGCGGAAAAATGGACTGAAGCGGTGGGACTCCGAATCTTTCAAACGTGCATTCAGGATTCCAGTCCTGGAGCAAGGATAAGGAGACGGACGGGGGGAAAGCGATGCCAAATGTAAAAGAAAGAGAGGTAACCAAAGAGATCGTATGGGGATGCTTTTGAAGGGTAGACTGTCCCGAGGTGGACTCAAGGCGTGAAACTAAGTTATGTTGACTGTGTGTTGTCCCACCACCTGCTCTGGCCATCTGACGAGACTGGTGGACCTGGTAGAGCCACAAAGGAGCCACAGAACAGAAGGTAAATTTCACTTTCCAATCAGCAACGTCTTCTGTTCCTGGAAAGTGAGTTCTGGAAAACAAAGATCTGTGTTCTCTCAAGAGTTTACAGAGACTTCTTTCTACAGATTATATATTATATATTACGTATTTTGCCTTTGTAAAGTAGAGACCATAATGTAATTTTTTAGTCTTAAGAGGATCCAGAATGGAATAAGGAAGACGCTGTGGTCCAGCCCCTCGGATCCACCTGGCTGGATGGTCAAGTTTGTGAGCAAACCAACAATTTGTCACCAAAGTCAGGTGGGTAACATGAAGCTTTTCTAGTCTGCTGGCTACTTCTCAGAAGGCAGACAAAGGCCCTGTCAGTGCCTGCTTGGACAAGCTTTGAAATCCTCACCCAGAGAAACTTGTGACAAGCTTGCTTCCCGCACAGCGTAATGTATTTTGTCCAGAAGTGATTTGAACTGTAGTGTGGCTTGATTGAGGAAAATGTCTATTTTATTTCAGTAGGATTTAATCAAAGGCAGTACTCTGATTGATTACGTGTCAAACACAAAGTATTGATGAAAGCTAGAGGCGAATGGTTAGGACTGCTTCCCGAAGGTGCCTGGGCTCAACACTGACTGTATTTCCTGTCTTTTTTATCCTCTCTTTCTTATCCTGTCCCTGATTGCTGGACCTTAGCACTCTAAGTACCACAGCACTTGAATTGCTTGACAGTCGCTTAGCAGTACCCGAGATTATTTCCTTGACTAATTTTTACTGAGGAAATCTGGTGCCCTCAAGTGTAGCTAATGGGTTGATGGGGTTTTATCGTTAACCTTTCTCTGGCCTTGCTATTTGGCACTTACTTGATTTAATATTTTTTAGTCATGTATTTTTACAAAAACATATGCTTTAAAACTTAAGTCATCACTCAGAAGTTTTCATTAATGACAGATACATTTGCTTACTTTCACAATCAGGTGGTCGCCTGCTTCAGGCTTCTCTTCCGCACCAGGCTGTGAGCTCCAAGGCTGGTCTGTCCTCAGCTTGCAACACAGCGTCAGCTCATACCATGCATTGCAAATGGTTCTTCAAATGAATGATTGAATATTTATATAGCAGTTAACATTTCCCTTTCAGTACTACTTTACCTGTGTTCCATATTTTGATAAATTGTATTTTAATTTTTTTTTTTTGTATCGGGATCGAACTCACGACCTTGTGCTTGCCAGGCAGGCGCTTGAGCCACTGAGCTAAATCCCTGGCTATATTTTCACCTTAATTTGATGAATTGTATTTTTAAAATTTTTTTCTGAGACTTCCATTTTGACCCACATATTATGTGGAAAAGTGTTTTTTCAGTTTCTAAACATTTGGAGATTTCGTTTTGTTATGTATGCAAACATTCTTGCATGCATTTTATTTTGATTTTTATAACCTGCTGTTTTATACAGTGTGGTCAGACATTTTTAATGGATATTATTGCCACCTGAATTCACTGATGAAGATGCCAGTGAGGAGCTAGCAGGCCTGTAAATGTGTTTGTTAGTTTTTCTGTCTCTGTCTCATTGTCTTTTTTTGTATTGTCTGTGTGTTACATTATTG
>PVJX010001444.1:0-148651 GCA_004027295.1 Dolichotis patagonum | reverse complement strand
CCTGCTTTTCTTTCCGTAAGTCCTTGAGGTAGAAGATGTTGTTACTGATTCGGGACATTTCCTTCTCTTAATGTATCCATTTAGTGCTTTAAGCTTCCTTTTCAGTACTACTATACCTGTGTCACACATATTTTGACATGTTGTATTTTAAATTTTAATTTAATTATATTTAAAAATTTTTAAGACCTCTTTTTTGACCCATGCCTTATGAGGAAGTGTGGTTTTTAGTTTCTAAACATTTGGATATTTCCTTTTGTTACTGATTTCTAGCTTGAGTCTACTGTGGTCAAAAGATTGCTGTATGATTTTAATTCTTTTATGTTTGTTGCATTTTTTTCTATGACTCATAGTACGGTTATCTCTGTCCTTATTCTGAGGACATTTGAAAAGAACATATACTCTGTTGTTGTGTGGACTTTAAAAATGTTGGATTCTATTGGTTGATCACAAATTAATTAGTTTCTGAGAGCTACTAGGGCTACTGTCTTTGTTACTTTCTCTTGTTGATACAAAATACCTAACACCCAAAGTGAAGCAAGGAAAAGTTTATTTAGCGTACAGTTTTTGGAGGTTTCAATCCATACTCAGCTGGCTCCAAGGCCGGGTGGCATGGTATAGGGGCAGCCATTCATGGTGGCTGCAAGCAACAAGAGTGAAAAGGGCAAAAGGGTGGGGGAGGCCCACCTCCTTTCCTCCCCTGTACTGTATGCCAGTTCCTCACCCCTGCAGGGGCGCAGCACTCACACCACCAATCCCAGCACTAGACAGTGAACTGATCACAAACACTAGATTCAGCCATCTACATGGCTTCGTGAGGCTTGAAGGGCCACTCAGACACAAACCATAACAGATACCGTAACAAAATATCGTGGATTCAGTGGCTTAAACAACACAGAGTTATTTTCTTACAATTTTGGAGACTAGAAATCCAAGATCAGAGAGATGGTGGGTTTGGTTTCTCTTGAAACCTCACTCTGGTTTACAGGTGGTCACTTTCTTGCTGTGACTGCACATACATTTTGATAATCTCTGCTTTTTATTTTTAATTGGTGACTTAGGCCATTTGTGTCTAATATAATTATTGCTATATCAGGGCAAATAGCCCTGTTTTCTTTTTGTTCACTTTTTTCACTGTTATTTCTCTGCTATTCTATGGCTAGCTAGAACTTTTCTTTTTGTACTGTTGATCAAATGTAGGGCCTCACACATGCTAAGCAAGTATTTTATCACTGCACTACACCCTCAGGCTAGCCATCATTTCTTAGAAAACTTTTCTGCCCTGTTCTCCTTTTTTTTTTAGAAGTCCAACAACATACATTTAGGACTTTTGTTAGATTCATAGGTCGTGAAATCTCTGCACATTTTAAAAAAATATTATATTTTCTCATTTTGTCCAGGTTGGATAATTTCTATTGTTTTAACATCTGGTTCACTGATTGTTCTGTGCCTCTAATTTATTATTCAGTTCATCTACTGAGTTTCATTTTCAGTATTGTACTTTTAAGTTCTGAATTTTCTACTTGGTCCTTTATGTTCTCTCTTGCTTTAGTGAGAATATATATATATATATATATATATATATATATATATACACACAGTTCTTTTTTGTTGTTGATTTTTTCATTTTTCCATTTGTTCAAGCAAGTTCACAATTTGTTACTGAAACACTTTCTTCATAGTAGCTTTGAAATCCTTTTTGAATAATTCTAACACCACCATTGTCTCACTGTGGCATCCATTAATTGACCTTGTACCTTTTTTTTTTTCACCCAAGCTTGTCTAGCTGGTTTCTCTGTTAGCACACTGGGTAAGTGGTGGGAGCATTATCTCATCACTGCCACATGGGAGTAGAAGTTCAGGTGGCCCTCAGTGACACCCACGGTGGGAGGCTCCTTGTTACTCCTGGGCATGACTTGGAGAGGGGACTTTGTCACAGGCTGCCGGAGATGTGGATCCTGGCTCTGTGCTTGGCTTTCTCTGGTGTGGCCCGGCGGGAGTGCTGGGTGACTCATGGTATCTCCATGAGGCGGAAGTCTGAGCCCTCTTTTTGGCTTTTTCTGGCATAGGCAGGTGAGGCTGTAGCAGAATAAACCCTCCTTACCCCCAGTATACTTCAGTTTCTGTTAGTTGCCCAGGAACAGTTCCTGTTCCTTCTGTTTCTTAAAAACAGCTGGCCACTGTGATACAGAGCTGGTCACTATGATGCATAGTGTAAGAACCAATCAAAGACAGCCAAGTAGTCTGCTTCTGTATACATCCCACTTGTAAATTCCATATGAGCCCTAAACCCCAGAGATCTGGGCCTGATATTTTGGGAATGATCCTAGTCAGCTCCCATTGACTAAACAAATCTGCCTCTAGATCCTGGGTGTCATTTTGGTGTTTCTGTTTGCCATAGCAAATCTGCGGAGCCACTGATTTTTCTGTGGTGTTTGCATGGGGAAGAGTGATTATTGCCTAAACCTTTTGCTCTTACCAGGCTTTGGGAGCAGCTTTTGCCAGAGTTCTTTTTTGTCTGAACCTGCTTGTGTTTTGGTTTGCAGTCTTTTTTAGGTCCAGATCTAGGATCGAAGAGGCAAAAGAAAACTCAGCTCCCCCACTGCTGACTTGCTGGAATTGCTAAGCAGTCCACTTTCCCTCTTCATCCCATGTTTGTCTTATCTGTAATATCCAGGGCTTTCATTTGTACTTAGCAGGAGGAGCAGGAAAAGCAGTTAAACTTGACCTTCAACAAGAGCTGTATGGCTGCAGTCCTTTGACCAGGGAGCTCACTGCCAGCAGGGCTCCAGTGTCTTCTCAACTCTGGTTGGGAAGTGGCCAGGAAAATGTTTATATTTGTTTGTGGAAAGTAGGTGAACTTTGCAATTACCTAACATATGGTCAATATAAGAGCAGCTTGGCCTTCCATTGGACCTTGAGTGGTTGCAAAGTTTGGTTAGAGGTGGAAGAAAGGGATAGATTTCTGAGTTTCAGAGAGGTGGTCAAGCTGAGAAACTGTCAGAGTGGCAGCTTATGACAGGACTCTGGAGCGGAGGGAACTTTCTGGAATGAATGCCCAAGAACTCATTGAATTGCTTGGGAGGCCAAGAGAGGTCTTAATGCTTCACCTTAGCTAGCTCTCCGGCTCCCAGAGGCCTTTTCTGTGTGGAATCCTGAAGAAATGGAAAGCTCATCTCCTCAGCTTAGAGGAACCCGCAGTGCCTGTTGAAAAACTGGTTTGCATAATCATCAATGGGTCCCCCATTCTAGTGCTTAGTGATACTCAGAAAATGTCTCTTTACCTTCTCCTCCTGGGATCACCAGTGGCGAGCTTGAGATGTTTAATGCCGGGATGGCCCTGTGAGCCAGGCTGACGCAGCTGCTTTCCATTCCTCCTTTTGTTCCAAGCTCCAAGGTGCATACTGCTTACGAAACCTCAGGGAGGCCCGTCCAGTGCTGACGTCCAGAGCTGTCCTTTCCTACGCGCCGCGGTTGTCCCTTTACCTTGGCTTCGTTGACATTATTTTATCCAGGTACATTCTATGAATTTTATAAGGTATTTAAATAAGTTTTGAATGTGGTGTGGTCTATTAATGAACAAAAATAAAACTGCTTTTCTTGCTACACAGCGTGTTTCTGAAGCTACTTTTCCTACTGTATCTCTTTTTGATCTTTCTTCTCAGGGAGTCAATTTCGATAGATAATGGTAGTAAAGACCCTCATCATCTTTTTCAACTCCCCAGTCTTACTTCCCAGAATAGGCCATTAAGGGTTTCTTAGGTATTCTGGGCAATTAGTTTAACACTGAGTCTGCACAGTGATTAGAGAGTCATTCCCCAAAATCTTATGAAGCAAGGATAAGAAATATGGAACTCATTACTTCCCAGCATCATAGAGGGTGAATGTATGAGCAGAATCAAGCAAGTTTACATTCGTAGATGAAAGTCCATCCAGCGATTGTAAATTGAACCTAGGAATGTGCAAAGCCTGGAGCATCCAAAGTAATAAATGGGAGTCAGTGTTCATGGGCTCCGAGCAGCTAAAGTCTCGTGAGGTGCCGTCAAATGTTTAGCTACATAGAGGAAAAGGGGACATACCCATGTGTAGGTGCACACGCACTTACACACACACACACACACACACACACACACATTCTCACACACACACACACACACATTCTCACACACACACACATTCTCACACACACGCACACACACACACTGGAGTTTTAGTCTATTTTGGGCTTTTATAACAGAATATTTAGAATTGGGTATTTTTAAAAAAATTTTAAGTACAAAAAATGCCAATGATACAAAATTTCAAAACAAAATAATAGGAGATCAGCACTAGTTAATATATTGCATATTGTTATTGTCAAAGTTCAGATTACAAGATATAGTCAGGAAAAAAATGATCAAATAATCAAACATTGAAAGCGCAGAGTGTTCTTTTTGATGAATAGAGATTAGTAGTATAGTTAGCTACCTCGTATGTGTATATATACATACATTTATGTACATATATATGAATATACATATAGACATATAATCTTTATAATGAATGGAAATTAAATGGCTTTTGATTTTGGAAATTCTAAGATCATAGCCCCAGCACCTGGTGAGAACCTTGGAACTGCACCACCCGCAATGAAAGGCAGGAAGCAAGGCAGAGTCAGGATGGTGAGAGGGCGAGCAAGGGGCCCAGTGCTGCCCTCTGGTGAGGAGCCCACTCCCACATTGGGATAGGAAGCCCACTCCCACACTGCACTGCCCATGAGAGGAAAGCTCCCGTGGCCTCACCGTGTCTTCAGGGTCCTACCTCTACCCCATCGCGCTGCTCATGACACTGGGAACACATGGTGTGGGCACACACATCCAAGCCACAGTGTGTGTGTGTGTGTGTGTGTGTGCTACAAATCTATGCACATATGAACTTTGCCTTAAATGTTGTGGTGAATATTACACGGCACACATTTACAAACACAATCCTCTTCATTGTAAATGCCATGCATTCAGTTGATTCTCGAAGAGTGCTTTTGTTGACTTTTGCTAAGTTTTTGTGTCTGCAGTCAATCTATAGTTGCATTTCAACCCCAGCCTGACAAACAGAGCTTCATTCCAACCTGCTAACTCTTTTCCCAGTAAAATTTATTGTCATTCCATCTGCTATGTGACCTGTAATTAAGCCATTTCTCATCCATGGACAAATTGCTTTCATTAAACAGATCCTGCTTTTAGTTTCATACTATATTATATGAAAACTTTACTTGTTCAGTGATGAGTGATTTCTTTTGGCTGAAATCAGAGAAATTTTTAAATATTGAAAGAATTTTAAAAAAAATCTTCTGTTGTTTAGAAAGCTTGGCTGCATCTGTGCTATACTTTTAACTTGAGTTATGAAGAGTTTTTCTCATCTCTTGCTTCAGCCTGGACAATAAAAGCAGTAAGGCTTTTAGCTGTTTCAGATTCCCATGGTGAAATCCACCCTTCACGGCTGAGTCTAAGTCACCAACAGGACTACACCAGGTTAGGGCACTGTCACTATGTACACAGAATGTCCCAGTGTGACACTGCCTGCGTAGGTGGCTGTGAAATGTAGTAAAGTTTTGTGTGGAAATTTGACTCTTATCTTTCTCTTCATGTCAAGTCTGTGTCATTGTCAGCTCATATAACTCAATCCTGAAAATGGCCGTGGTTCACAGAACTTCTGAAATTTTAGGGCCTGCCTCCGGCCAGCCTGAGGAGGCAGCGCCCACCATCCCATGGTGAAAGACCCCATCAGAGACAGGGGTGGCCCATCCCCACATTGATTTTCTACAAATTCTCAGGAATGAAAAGTCTTAGGAGTCTTCAGTGTCGAGTTGGTTTGCCCTCCCCCTCTCTTCCCTCTCTTTCCGGTAGTTTCTTTTCCTCCCTCTCCCGCTTTGCAGCTTTGGTTCTATCTGAATCTCCTTTCTGAAGTAATGAGCTGCCTAGACAAAGGGAAATGGGTGTGAAAGGACAACAGGGGTGTGAAAGGACAACACACGGGCAAAACTCAATGGTGCTGTCGGAAGGGAGTCCCGGGTCCCAAATTTTCCCAGGGAATAGGAGCTGTCTCATCGTCCTTGCAATCCTGACTGCAGTTAGGGCCACAGGAACCTTCACCTTTCAGGGTAGTGACTTCTTTGGATGTCCTGCCATGCAAGGCCTCGGCCATTCAGGGCACGAAGCCCTCTCATCAAGTCTGCTGAGACAGACAGGTGGCAGAGAGGTCACAGAGCGCTGAGCTGCGCCATCTTTTCTGCTGTACCAGCAGCCTTAGAGGAGCGATCCTCTGATCAGTGAGCGGGCTTTGCCCTCGCTGCCTCCTGGTGGGCAGACGCCCCCTGCCCGGGCCGCAGTTACAACACTCCATCTCTTCTATCCCTGGGGATGAGCTCGTGAAACCTTGCAGCTCACTCTGAATTTGCTTTATATGTGCATAATAGTCCCATTCCACCTGCAAAATTGGCTAGTCTGACCCCAATGTCATCAGCAAAGGTACAATTAGGAGTGACACAGGGAAGATTCAAAGAGCGTACACTAACAAAGAAAAGAGAACCGTTGCTGTGCGCTGTAAGGCGTGCTGAACGCCTGGCGATTCACTCAAGGTGTTTTGTGGTCTTTGAAACATCAATGACAAGAAAGCAGCCTCAGGAGATTTCTTTGATCCTTTTTGATCTTAAAAAGAAACATAATTTAGATGTATAGAAAATAGCCCTAATTAAGAGAATCCACAGGTTCTATTTTTGTTCTTTCATTCAAATGGAAAGATGACACCGTCTAGAGGAGCAGCTGGTAAGTTTCCTCTTGCCTCCCTGGCATGGATGTGACCCCGTTGTCTTAGAACTTAACACCTTTCTTCTAAAGCCCTGAGGTTGGGCTTCAAAGCTGAGGTCTCAGACTTGCCCAGTGATGCTGGAAGAAGAGCACACAGGTGCTTTCATATGGAGCGCTGGCTGAGGGGCAGCGCCAATTCAGAAAGGATCCAGCCTGGTGGTGTGGCTCAGGGGCAGACCACTTTCCTGGCCTGCATGAGGGCCTGGGTTTAGTCTTCAGCTCTGCAAAAGCAAATGAAAAACCAAACTGAACAGTAACAATAGCAACCACTACCACCACCGCCTCTACCAACACCACCACTACTTTCCTAAACAAGTTTTAAAGCTGGAAGTCAGGACCTGCAGGGTCAAGGGAAGTCTTGAGATGTAAAACCTAGGTCTAGCCATACAGGTCTGCAGAACCAAGTGAGGGTGAATAGGGTGGTGAAGAACTTTCCTAGACCATGGATAGCTCTCGGCAGGCAGAGCCAGAGGCTCTTCCCAGGGTCAGAGCTGCCTGGGTGAAAAGCTGTGTGTGGGTGTTGTTTGTGTATGATGTCCCAATGGCATGCATGATCTTCAAGGAAGCCAGTCCCAGCGTTACTATGGGGAGGCCGTGTCCTTCCCAAAACTCTGGGACTTTTGACAAACAAAACGCAGCACCACACCACAGTTGGGCAAGTGGCTCGGCCTATGGGACAGGTGTGGTGCAGTAGAGAAGCTGGATGAAGTTTTCGCAGATATCTGGGCAGTACCTTAGTGGCACAGTGGGGAATGACACCAACTATACACTCTTTTTTTTTTTTTTTTTTTTTTTGGTACTGGGGATCGAACTTACAACCTCGCACTTGCCAGGCAGGTGCTTATGCTGTTGAGCTAAATCCCCAGCCCGAATGACACCAACTAACACTGCAGACCGCTGCATGCGATGCAGACCAAATGCCAGGCCTGGGACACTGCTGCCCGCCATGAGCGCGCATGACACGAGAGGTCCTGTTACTAGCACAGATGTATTAAAAAGGCTCCCCCTGTGGCTCTCTATTTTATAAATGTGACAGTTGACATTCATTATTTTTGTAAGGAATACTGTGTAAGAGGGCATTCAAAGAAATGAAATCTTTGGGCTCCAAAGTCAGGGCTCTGCCTCTTGGTTGGTCTGATACCCTGCAAACAGTGAGTTGAGAGTCAATTCATTTTTCAAGTGGCAAAGAAATAAGTTGTTTTAAATGTATTTATTTTAAAGAGGATAAAACAATAAAACCAATCGAAACAAACCAGGGTAAGCGATACAGGACTTCAAAATATTATGAAATCAACAATAATTACCACAGTGCCTTTTGATATCTTCAAAATAGCTGCCGATAACTTTGGACATAGTAAAAATCAAACAGAACAGAATAGCATAGAAACAATAAAAACAAAATAATGAATGCAATAAAGGAGTTCAAAACAAGCCCATAGTAAATCCAAAATGGCCAGCATAATGTATCTTGCTATCTTTGAAATACCTGCTCCTGCCATCAGATTTGACATAATCAAATAAAATAAAAGAAGATAAAGCCCAACCCAACAAAACAATGGAAATGACATAGGACTTCCAAAACAAGATAATAGGGAATCCACAATGGCTACAACCCTCAGAAGGAGATCCCCCCTAGATGCCACACTGTGTACCGCTCTCCTCTGAACCTGTGATCAGACCACTGGCCCTAGACCTGCACTGTTAGTGAAACACCAACGCACCACAGGCATCCAACTGCATTTCACTTCCATAGTTATCATCACAGCCTGTGTTTCTCCGGATAAGCTGGTTGCTTATGGGGGGTGGGATGGGGGTGGGATGGGGGTGGGGTTGGCACTTTTTGTTTGCCAGCCCAGAAGGTGCTGGAGTCTGGCTGTTCAGTCTGGCAGTGGCCCACGCATGGTGCTGGTTCCCAGATGGGGCCTAAGTGTATTTGAAGAATAGTCAGTAAGTATTTCTACAGCAAGGAAAGTCTAGCTTGAACATGTACTCTGGAGTGCTTGTTTATTAGATGGACATTTCCCTCCATCCCACTGGGACTGATCGGAGAGCTCCCACCTGTGTGGCTGGACCTTGACCTTGAATCTCAAGACTTCCCTTGAGCCTTCAAGTCTTAACTTCCTGCTTTGAAACCCGTCTGGGGAGGATGCTGTTGTTCTCTGGTTTGGTTTTAGTTTTTTGCTTGCTGCTGCAGAGCTGAAGACCAAACCCAGGTCCTCATGCATGCCACTGTCTGACCCCGCTGCACCCGCGTCTCGCTTTGAGTCTGAGAGGAGACCGCAGCTGTCTGCGGCACACTGGGTGCTCACAACCCTGGCAAAGTATGCCCAGAGCCCAGAGAAGCCTCGTCCTCCCACATCACCCACAGGTTCTCCTGGGCTCAGGCTGCAAGAGAGGAGGACACTGCAGATCCAGGGACTTCGGGGACTCTTTTATCACTTCTTCCTCCCAATGAGCTTGAGGGAGGGGTGTGACATCACTGCATCTCATCCTCGCAGGGACCTCCAGTTCTGCTTTCCGTTGTCAGGTTCATCTGAGAAATCGAAAACGTTGCTTTGCAGTCCTAGTTTCCCTTTTGTTCCTCGGCCACATCAAGGGCATTCCTAGCATTCTAAAATATGAGGTTATACTCATTTCAATCATTACTTGAAACAAAAATGTTGAGTTTTTCAGTGCATTTCTACAATCTTCACCTTCTGGAATTTCTCTTTTCTTGCTGATGAAAAACATCTGATTTTGGAAGCATCCGTTGATGGAAAATGTTCTGGCAGTACAAAGCACAACTGATTGTTGGGCACTTAGGTCTCATGTTCTCAGAGTAGCCAAATATATATATATTTGCCAGCCCATATATATATATATAATCGGGGATACTTAGTACTTGAATACTGGTGCTATGCTGAGTTAAAGTGGTAGTGTTGATGCTTTCCTCTAGGAAAAGGAGCCCGAGGGAGCAAAAAGAAATTGCTTTAGCTTTTAAAAATGATCCACATACACAAAAGTGAAGATCGGATGAACTTAATCAAACTACTGTCCGGGATACTGGGACTAAGAAGTCTGGGGTCACTCTGGCCCCCCTTTCTGTCCATTACTCCTTCACCGGGGCAGCACCATTCTGTCCAGGAGCTCAGAAGAGCTATGTTCTCTGTCCCAAGGACTGTGATACAAAACAATTTAGTGTATGCCAAACGTTATTTAAAATGCTTCCTATCAGTAGTGGGGTCACAGAAGGGAAAGAAAGATTTCACAGAGAACCCATCGTTCAGCCAGACTGGATGCCGAACCTGGGCTTCCTGAGCCAGCGTTCTCCAGCACTGGTGACAAAAACAAGGTCGTCGTTGTGTGAAGTCACGGAGTGTTTCACCGTGGGCTCTTGGCGCCTCTTCGTGTGCTCCAGCGTGGGAGGTAAACACCTTCCTGTAACCATGCACCGTGGTGTGGGAAAGACGGGATCACTGGGAAGCTGAGGCTCGCAGAGAGGAAGGAGCAAAGGGAGGGGCCGGGCAAAGACACAGGTGTGAGTCCTCGTCATTACTAGGGGCATTTAAAGAACTTGGAACGGGACAGCAATGCTGCAATTTTTATTTTAGGATTTAATTGCTCTCAAAATATGTAGTGTGGATGGGAATACTGTGTGATTAGAAGCATAGGGGCCCGTGAGAGGCGGCTGTAACTGACCAGGTGAGAGGCTGGTAAATTCTGAATGAAGTTGGGGGTTGGGGACCATTTGTGGGGAATGTGAACTTGGCGGGATTAAGGAATGCCTTGGGATTGGTAGAGTGCTTCTGGGCGTGTCTGTGGGTGTGTGGGTGGGGGGGTGGCTCCAGAGATGATTGGCACATAGGCCACCAAATCGAGGAGAAGATCCACCCGATGGTGGGTAGCACCATCCAATGGGCTTGTAGCCTGGAGGGAATAAAAGAGAACAAAGGAGGAAGTTGGAATAGAGGACTGGAAACGCCGTTCTGCTTGAGCCCGTGACTTTTGTGGCGGCCGTTGCCACAGCCTGTGCCCTTTGCACTCTCCCTGGTCTGCACTGTTGACCACTCTTGTCCTGCGGCTTCCAGCTTCTCAGGCCGGTGGCGAGGGGGTTCTCCAGCTCTCTAGGCTGCAGAGGGCCATGGGGGACTGTCCCACCTCGGATCCTGTCAGCTAGCTACTAAATCCCCTTGCATAATATGCTCTCTGTCAATTCTGTGCCTTTGAAGAATCCTAACCAATGTGAGGATGGAGAAGAAGAAACAGAGGAAGAAAGTGAAAAGGACAAAATTAAAAAACCCTTGCCTACTATTGTTCAAAGGAGGACTAGAGATCTTTTTCATTCATCACGTATTTATTAATTACCTACAGTGTACTAGGCACTGTATAAAGGTCTAGAGGAGTTGAGTAAGGCAGGTACTATGCAGTCCCCACTCATGGGCATTGTATTTCGATGGGAAATTTGTTAGTCAAATGATCACAAATACTGTAAGAATTTGGGGCCGAGGCAGAGCAGCAGAAGGTGTGGGCTGGGTGTGCGTCACAGGAGTTCGCCTTTGTCCCCAGCCCAGGGAAGACCACCTTGGGCCGGAGAGTTTTGGATGAGGAGCAAAAGTGAGTAGAATTGAACTAGATGCTGGTAGGGATGTCATGGAGGAGGAGAGAAGCCCGGGTGATGCCAGCATGTGCCAGGGCCCCGTGGCCTTGGGTAACATGAAAGTGTTGGAGGTCCTGGAAGAAGAAGAGTTCAGGTAAATGCAAAGACAAAATAGGGCGTGATGTGGGACAAGGCTGTAGAGGAGGAGGAGGAGGCGCCAGCCCTGCAGGCCCTGAAGGCTGTGCAGAAGGTTCCGGTATTATCTGCGGAGATAAGGGAGAAGTTTTAAGCAAAGTGACTTTTGTGTATTCATTTTGATCAGATCCAAGTTGGTTTTATAAATGTTGTGAAGACCTCATTGCCTGTAGCATAGCGAAGGACAGGATCAGAGACCTAGGAGCCCTGACAAGATCCCGCAGTGGTCACCGTGAGGCCTGGAGGTACCTAGAAGGAGGGAGGCAGCAGTGCAGATGGGGACAGGGGCCGCAGTCACAGGGCTTGCTGTCGGCTGGGTCAGGGAGCGCATGAGGGAAAGGGGTCTCATCGGGTCTGGTGTGGATAATTACCTAGCAACTTGGAGTTGGAAGCGTGCTTCGGGGACTCATAGGTGGTCCTGTGGGGTCAGTGTTTAGCCTTCAGGAATCCTGTGATCTGGAGGAAGTTACAGACCTGAGAATCATCAGTCTGTGTGCAATGGTCAAATACATGATAATGGAATTCGTATGATGAACAAGAAGATTATGTAAAGAAAGAGGAAAGACGTGGGAGGCAGAAGCCAGGGCAGAACCCAGCCTCAGGGTGAGAACCATCTAGAAGGCAGCGAGGAGAAGGCCCATCTTTGGGGCAAAGCCTCCAGTGATGTCACTAGGGACCGATTGTCAGTCTCAGGGAGGGAGAGAGCACCCCGGAGTGCTGAGTCTGCAGAATACACTTACTGCTCTTTACCAGGAAAGTCTGCGTCTACGCAGCAGCAAAATACCTTGTGAAAAGGTGTGTAAGGAGCTGTGCATCCGTACTAGGGTTTGTCCCTGGTCTGCGCTTCCTTCTTTCCCCTTGGACGCTGCTACTGCAGACGGAGCCAAAAAAAACGTTAGACTGCAATTGGCACAGTAAAAGAAGCAATGACCTTCTAATAAACCTATTGAATTTAATCAGAAGCCGGTTCTTAATGCAGTTTCCTCCTGCAAGCCTGGCTTCCCTGTACTGGGAGGTCGTTGGCTCTCAGTGTGCAGACAGATTGATCCAGAAGTGATGGGGCCATTGGTGCATCCCCCCCCCCACCCGGCAGGACTATGGATGCTCTGTTCTCAGACAAGGTTCCCTTGGCCCCCGGTGGAACAGCGGAGCAGCACATTAGTCCTTACTGTCCTCCCGTCTCAGTCAGCAGTTGTTACATATCCATCATGTGTAAGGTGTTGTGAGAGGAGGGGTGGCTGGGGAAGAGAACCGGTCCTGGCTTCCTTCCAGCCGGGCTCCTGGCTCTCCTCCGGTGACTCTCACAGCCTCCGACCGCTGCCACACCACCTCCGGTCACCTCCTCAAGCGCTTCTAAGGCCTGGTAGCAGTGGGAGGGTGGCTGGGCCATGCCCGCCGCCACTCCAAGACAGCACTTGGCAGGTTGTTGTACATTACCCAGAGCCAGATGGACTTCATCAGACTTGCAGAAAGATTTAAAAAAGGACCTGGACTCACCCAAATGTCCACTAGTTTTGGAAATGCTATGATGAAGATATAAAACTGTTTCACACACAGAATTCCACATCTTTCAAGGCGGGGTTTCAAAGCGCTCTGGTGTGATCAAACAGAAGTATGGAACTTCCCAGAGGATAGACATTCTCCAACCTGCTCGGGATCGCTCGTCTCCCACCTGAGGTGATCCCGTTCTTGCTATGGGATGTGAACTGTTTCAGAGGGTGCCCATGTTCAGCGGTCCTGTCCAGGTGTGGTTCCCCAGAGGTCCAGCGGAGGGGGGGGCTGCCCCTGCACCCTCTTTTCCATGCCTTTGTGCCCTGTACTCCCAGACGCCAACTTCCTCTTCTGTGGCCTGTGCCCATCGGCTCTTCCTCTGCCTGCCCTTGGTGTGGTACCTCGGGTAGCCTGTCCTGGGCCCTGACCCTCCGTGCTCTGCCCTCTGCCTTCAGGGTGATTTCTGGGTATTTACTGTGCTAGCCTGTGTTTGCTTTGTGGGAGCTGAGAGTGACTTACAATGAGTAATTCCAAAATATGGCAAAGTTTAAATAAAAATAACTGATGCCAATAAAAGGCACATTGGCACGAATCTCCCGCAAAATACTCCTCTCTTTCTTCACACTTATCACCTTGTTCCTGCCACTTCTGAAGCACTTCTGCTCATCCTGTTTCAGGAGTGTCTCTATGAGCTGTGGTGAAAAATACGGTGAACGTGGCTGCTGAGCTGTGTCCAGTAGAAAGGCAGCTCCCAAAACACGACACCATGCCCTCATCCATCTTATTCACTGGGTCCAACACCATGCACCTTCTGGCTCTTCCCCAAAGTCGAAATGATCATGAAAGGAAAACATTTAGAATTAGCTCAGGATAGTGAGGCAGCTACACCACTGACTGGAGGTTTAGGAAAGGGGGTTCCAGTGCTGCTTCAGAAAGCAGAAAGAGCTGGGTGTGGTGCATGCCTGTGATTCTAACACTTGGGAGGCTGAGGCAGGAAGATCACCAGCCTGGCCTACATAATGAGTTCAAAGCTAGCCTGAACTACACAGTGAGACCACATCTTGAAAACAAACAACAACAAGGTGGCAAGAACCGTGGGGTAACTGTGTTCAAGCAAGGGAGAGGATTCTGAGGAGGATGAAAGGCCATGTGTCTTGTAGCACAAAAAACAAAAAAACCCCTTGAACATCCACCGTAGTTTTGATCACCCATGGACATACAGAGTCTGCCTCTAAATAGGGTATCTGATGCATGATAGCCCTGCAGGATGACAGACGGCTCCCCCACCCTGCTGCTGTGAGCGGACAGGGGTGCATCCCAGCACATTTGGTCTTCTCTGATCCCGAATGCCAGAAACCACTGAATGACTTTTGAAATCAGTCTGGGGTTTCAAGGGCTGGAATAATAGCGACTTAAGGTTTAAGGAAAATTTGTTGCTTGCTAGGATTTCATTCTTGTTAATCATTGGTTTCTAAATAACGACCCCATCAGGTTACATCCTGGGCTTCCTATGGTACTGTGGCTTAATAACACACATTCGTTACAGTTGCACATTGATCTGTATTTAATTATACTAATTAATTCAGTTTGATGGAAGGCTGCCTAGACTCCAGCTTCCTACCTCTTCTACTCACAAGCACTGAACAAAGTCAAGGTTGGCACACTGTTTCTTCCGCACCGGTTTCCTGTTGTGTCCTCTATTCTTCCTTCGTTGGGCCCCTCCCTTTCCTCCTGCTGCGGGCAGTGAGGCAGGGGTGCAGTCGTGTTATCGAAGCTTCCTGGCTCTGCTCCGGAGCTGTCAGTTTCCTTGGGCATCATTGGTCTGTTTCCTGGGCTGCTCCCGTTCACCACGATGGCTCGGGGCCTTGCAGAAAGCTGGACGCATAGGAGGTGCTCAGTCCACAACGCTTGCTGAGTAAATAGAGTAACTTTCTGTGGAAGAAACTCATTGCTTTCCTTCCTTTTTGCAAATCAGTTGTGCCTTTAAAAAATATTGGTTGTGTCTAAAAAAAGAGAAAAGGTATGTCTAACTGAAATAAAAGGTCCAGCACAGTGCCGCACATCTGGATCCTTGAGACTGTTAATTGTTGGACGAGAGTCATCTCAGCTACTTGACAGGTTCAAACCATTCGAAGGATCTGACACCCCAGAGCAGGAAGATAAATGGTGCAATGCCCATTTGAAACATAGCCACTATGTTAAATGTCTTTCTCTTCACTACTAGAAATAAATATTTCTCAAAGGAAAAGTGGCTCTTAGTAGAGAGACTTCTAGAAATATCCACACTATAAGCCTTCCTCTGAGATCCATTATTATGTGCAAGGCTCTAAGAAGTCCTATATTTGAGAAACCTGTTTAATTTTACTTAACCTATTAGCAGGAACTTACTTGTCCTTAGAATCTCATTTTTTTCCTTCCTTATGTAATACATAAAACAAAACTCACTGGGAAACACTGCTCTAAGCTATGTTAAAAATTCATAGTGATTTTAATGGTGGTTGTGAAGAGTTTTGCTTACTGAGTTTGCAGTCCTCTCTGCGTACAGAAATTTTGTCAGTTTATTTCACAGATCTCTGGAACATGCGTGGAAAGAAACTATGCATTGCTACATATTTGACGTTCTCTGTCTTGTTGAAAGGACCGTTTATTTATTTACTTATTATTTCTTTCTTATTACCTCATTGATGTGGTCTAATCAGCTTTCCTGTCATGGGCAGGGATTTCCACATCTGTTTGCTTACCATGCTTTCTTTAAGAATGTTGCACCCACCAGCTATTTTCTCTTATCTTAATCCAATTCTACAAATGTAGACAGATTTTTTTCATAAACTCAGAAATGAAGCGTTGACTGAAGAAGAAGAATATGACCCAGCTATAAGATCATCCCAGCAAAAGATGTCTTTTTTTCTTTAGGAATTCTCTGAATTTGAAGTGCTCAATTAATCAAGCCATCATCAGTCCTTGTTAGGATGCTTACTGGGATCCTGTTTTGTATTTGTGGTTGTGTTCCAGGAGGAAGGGTGAGACAGGGCTCCTGTCCCTAGGAATCCTATGATCTGGGGTCTTGGTTACTTTTCTCTTGTTGCCGAGACAAAAATACCCAACACCCAAAATTAAAGAAGGAAAGGTTGCTTAGCTCAGTTTGTAGAGGTTTTAGTCCATAATCAGCTGGCTCCAGGGCAGGATGGCACGGCACAGGGTTGACCCTTCATGGCAGTAGAAGACAGCAAAAGCAACCAGAGCAAAATGGGGCGTACCAGCCTCTTTCCCTCCCTGCACTGTCAGCAGGCACCCCACCCTGGAGTGGAGAGCGCTCCCGCCGTCTCCCTGCCCTCCTCTTACACAGGATGAGGATGTGCACAAAGTGGGGCCCTGGCCCCTGTGAGTTGCTTAGTTAGACTTGTAAACTGTGCAGGCTGACACAGTGAACGACATTCTAAAGCTGGAAGGCCGAGTCCTCTACACCCTGGGCTGGAACTGCTGAGTCACTTAGTTAAGCTTCTCGACTTCTCAAGGTGACACAAGCGTAACATCTGGCTACAGAGTTGTCCAGACTCAAATTGGGTAAACTCAGTTTGCAAACTGGAGCATCTGAGATGCAGAGCAAAACAAAATCTCCATCTAACTGGCAAAAATAATCCCACAGCTCAAGCTTGGTGAGGTAATGATACCCTTTTGTGAACCCCTAACTGCTCACTTGCTTACTGTAATGAATTTGAAATCTTGAGGAATTCTCGTTTTGTAATTTATAATTATGTATGAGTCCATTAAGTCAAAATTAGGATATTCAGTTCAGTTTTAAGTATTGGTTCCTCAATATTTTGGTTCATTTTTAATAGCTAATACAGTATAAGGTAAATTCTCATTTTCCTGTGTGTTAACAGATTTGGATTTTCTTGGGTCATAACTATTGCAATAATTTTTTTTCTCCTGAGTTTCTTTTCTTAGCCTGCATAAGTACATAAATATGATTTTAAGATTTACAGTTTTAATCTTATTCTACACACAAGCCAGGCATGTGGGGAGGGGGGGTTGTGGTGAGGCTGGACATGCCACCTGCTGCGGGGTGCTGGTAAGAAACAGGCCAGTGGATACCTGGATGGAAGGAGTGTGTGAGTTTTCCTTGCATCCAGACTATAAAGCAAAGTGTCAGCTCGAAGCAAGGCCCAAGAGGCCATGAGGAAAATGGCACCTCCATCAGCGAGGTCTACAGGGTCCTGGAGGTGGAGGCTGTGACTGGGCTGCCACTGTGCTGCTGGGCCAGTGAGCTGTGCTGGGGTCCAGCCAGGTGACTGAAGAGGCCGCTGACAGAGCCCTTTCCTTCCCAGGGAGCCAAAGCCCGGACCTCAGAGAGGAGGACGAACCCCACCAGGAGTGGGGGCAGCATCGCCCCTGGCTTCTTCACCAACCCTCTCCCATACTGGCTCAGAACAAAGTGAACCTTTCTTTTTCTTCTCCTTCACTCCCTTCCTTCCTTCTTTCTTTTCTTCTCTCTCTGAGCAAAACAACCTTCAAAGCAATCTTTGAATCTTTAAGCAAATGGGCTTTCTTACTCTAAATATTTCCATTTTGTAAAGTATTTTATTGGTTTATATTTGTGATACATAATAATTGCATTCATTTTGGGGAACTGGCACATATAAATGTTCTCAGTAGAAGGTGATTGTGTGGTAGTACAGGAGAAGCTTGGAAAAGATCCTTTAGAAACAAAAAACAGTTTATCCTGGAATAGATGCATGCCAGTCCCAGCACTCAGGGAGGCTGAGGTAGGAAGGTTGCAAATTTGAGCCCAGCCTGGGCAACTTATTGACTTAGTGAGACCCTGCCTCAAAATAAAAAATGAAAACAGGCTTAGTGTAAAGTTTGAGGGTTCAATCTCCAGTACTACAACAAACAAAGGAACAAAACAAAAAACCAAAACCAAGGCCATGCAAAGCCCCCAAATTTGTCTACATTGAATTTTATATCACCTTATACTAGATTTTTTGTTTGTTTCAGAGTTACAAATGTAAGATCCAGAGTTGAAATTAGCAATACAAACTAACGCTTAACTTTTGCAACACTGATATGAAGAAAGCTCCTGTCCACCATATGCAGTGGGCTCATCTGTCCCCTTCAAAGCGTCACCGAAGTGAGACGGGAGGAACAGGTCTACTCCTTCCACTCGCATGGATTGCTATGTGAGGACAAATGCTGTTCTTCTGTGACTTTTTTCATTGAAGACGAACCTGGGTATTCATTTATAGAAAAAGTGTGTGGGCTGAGGAGAGCGGAGGGGAGGAAGAAAGATGTTCTGGCTTGTCTAGATGTCTCCCGAAGCTTCATGTGGTCATAGATGGGGCTTTTCAGAAGTGGCTGGGTCCAGAGTGTGCCATGCTGAGGTTAAGGGTCCATGAGTACTAAATTAGTCCATTGATTGGGTTGGTGTAGTCCTGGGTGTGGATAATAGGAAGGCCCACCCTGGGTGTGGGTGGCACCACCCAAATGGTGCGTAGCCTGAAGGGGTTAAAAAGGAGAGGCAGGATAAAAGGAAGAGCTTTGCTGCCTTCTGCCTGCCCTGTCACACTGTGGACTGTTTGTCCTCCACTATGCCCCTCTGCCACGCCACTTTGCCTTGGACCGGATGACAATGGACTGAAACCTCTACAAACTGTAGGCTACAATACCCTTTCTTCCTTTGACTTTGGATGTTGGATATTTTGTCTCAGCAGAGAGCAAAAGCAACTAAGACAGAAGGAGCCCTCTAGATTTATTTGCTTCACGAACCCTGTAACTATACACCGGCAGCTTCCGGGGCCGCTATAAACCTCACTCATTTCTTCATGGAATTTGTGGCTACAGTATTACTATTTTGGAATCCAATTTGAAGAATTATTTTCCTAGAAAAGCACATAGTTTTAGAAATGAGTTCTAATGGCAATAGGCACTCTAATAAATCCCAATATATAGCTATAATTTTAAGCCTTTAAAAGTATTTTTAAAGATTCATGTTAACAGTAAAGGAATAAAGAAGAAAAATATCTACATGTCGCATAAATGTGATGTGTCTCGTTGAGTCTTCTCATCAGGAAGAGGTAATAACACTTAGCCAGTTCTAGAAGAGGTGGTGGAAAGGTCACCTGGAGAGTCCATGCTATTTTTGTCTTGGTGTTGAAATGTGTTGGGGCGTTTTTAGGCTGTTGAGGGAGGTATTTGTCCTTCGTCAAAACCAGTTGGTTCCAGAGCTTACAGCACCTCCCCTTGAGGGAAGGGATCTATCCCCTGGGCCTGGAGTCTGAGCTGGTTTTGTGATTTGCTTTCACCAGCAGGAGGCAGAGGAAGCTGAGTTATGAGAACGCTGAGCCTGGGAGTCGGGAGACCCCGAGTGCCTTTGCTGAACTTGGGCTCCCATCAGTACCACCCAAGCAGCCTGGCTGGCCTCCTGAATGGTGAGCGGTGGCCCAGTCACCTTTGTCACTGAAGCTGGGGGCCAATCAGCTACACTTGAGAGGATTTGAGATCAGCCAACTTGGTCAGTGGACTCCAGCTGCATGAGTCAGCTCTGCTGGAGACCAACCAAATCGGCCCAATCAGCATCTTGCTGAGTCACAGACTCATTACTATGATGATGATGGGAATATCATAGTAGCTTATTAGAAATAACAATTTTTAAGCTACCAGTTTTGGATGGGTTTGGTATGGAGCAATACAAACTCCAAAGACGGCTCTGAAAGTAAGGGCCACCAATGGGCACTAGTCTGGTACAAAGATAGCAGATCATGGCACAGCATGGTGGTTCTCAAAGTGTGTTTCCAAGACCAGCTGGAAACCTCCGCTAGGAAGCCTGTAGAGATACAAGCCTTAGGGTGACACCTGAATCCAAAGAATCAGAAACCCACGACAAGGCCAGACAACCTACGCTGGTGCACACAAGTCAAGTTGCTTTACTTCACCCCTGGAAATTCTTAATGATTTGACAAATTGGGAAACACTACCTTTAAGCATTTGTTATGGTTTATATCTAGATGTCCCCCAGGAGCCTCAGGTACTCACAGGTGGGGCTTTTGGAAGGCAGTTGAAGCATGGCAGCTTACCCTGTGCAGACTTGCTCTTAGGAAGGGATGGGGTTAGCTTAGAAGAGGAGGTCACCAGGGGTGGGACCTGCAAGAGCGCATCTTTCTCCTTAGCACCTCCCTTCTCTACTTCCTGGCCACCACAACATGGGCAGCTCTCCTTCGTCAGGCAGTTCTGCCTTGGAGCCCACTAACTATGGACTGGAACCTCTACAACCTGTGAGACAAAATAAACCTCTGTTCCTTTAAGTTGTGGGTGTCAGGTATTGTGGACCAGTAATGAGAAAGTGACTAATACGCCACCCCATTAAGTACAAGCAGTTAGGAAGAAGGATTTCAGACAGCAGGGCGGAAGGCCCATGTTTTCTATTTAACTTGGTGCTACCTATTTTGTGTGGAGTCTCAGGAACTAAGAATTGGTCTGGGTTGTATGCAGTAAAAATGTTTAAAATTCAAAACTTAAAAATGCCCAGGTTTGAGGATATGGATTTAACAAGATGGATCCCACCGGTGCCACTGAATGTTTTCCTAGAGTCTTCACCCTGGATGCCACGTGGTCCCCCGCCCCAAGCTGCTTCCGCCGTGCAGGCCCATCACACCTCCCTCTCCACCTCACTGTGCTGACCACACGTTCACCTTTGAAGGTTATCTTTCATGCTCTGCGAGGACCATTCCTTCACTTTCAAGAGAACCAAAGTTGCCATCGGAATCGCTCTGTCTTAAACTCGAGTTTCTCTTCTAACTTTACTGAGAATAAATATTTTTAAATAGCTGCTTTTAAGAACTTGGGGAGAGCTTTGTTTGACAGGATGAGAGCTGGGTGGGACTTGAGGAAACATCCTGTCTCCTCCCCGGCTCCCACAGGAGGTGCAGGTCCAGGGCATTTTATCTCTTCAGGGCCCTCTAAGCTTGGAGACTTTACCACATTTCTCAGGATTCTTAATGAGTTCATTATCTTCCCCAAGCAAGCTCTTTCTTAGACTGACGTGAAAGCCCTCAATTTGTAATTTAAACCAATTCTTTTTAAAAATTCACTACAGACATGAAAGGCAATGGATTGGCATTCACCTCTTAGAAACTCTTCAGCTTCGATAGAAGATACTAAAAAATTCTTTTGTTATCTAATTCCAGCTTCTTTAAAAATAACTTTTCATCATTACCTAAAGGGGAAGACTTCCAGCCAGGCCTCTGTCATTATTCATTCCCTGGGAGTACAATCTTACAGCCTCTCAAGTTTCCAGGCAAGAATGTCCTGGTCAGTTTTTGACATCTCCCCTTCTTGATTTCACTCAATGCTGGATTTTTTTTTTCTTTTATGGTCAAGACATTTAACATGAGATCTATCCCTTCAATAATTTTCTCCATGTACAGTACAGAATTGTTCACTGTAATGATACACAACAGAGCTCTAGAATTTAACTTATTTTATGTAACTGAAACTTCATTAGACTTTAAAGAGCAAGTTGCATGAGCTTTGTGCTTCTGATGATGTAAGCGCCTGCTCACTGGCTTTGTCCAGGTTCACAAAGGTGGATGCATTTGGACCATCTCCACTGTAATGCTGTTAGTAAAACAGGAAGAGTGCACTGCCCTTGGCCAGCGTGGTGGCACTGCCACTTCACTGTAACAGAAGGGGAGAAGATTCTCTTTGGGCATATGTAAAAGAATAAGAAATATCATACAGTGGTGAATGTTTCTTCTTGTTGCTGTCCTCTTCTGCCCTCACTCTTTAAATAACAATGGAGCTTTGAAAGTATCTAGACAACTTTCCCTTCATCAAAGTCCACAGAAAGACCGTATAAATAGTGTCCTGCAGTGCAATTTGAGGACTGTGGGGGAAGAGAACAAGGCCTCACCCAGAGGGAAGCCCTCCCATCCGCAGAGCCAGTGCCATGCATGGGCCGCCATCAGTGGGGGACAGCCAGACTCCAGCTCTTCCGGTGAGCAGGCTGGCAAACAAGAAGAGCCAGTCCCCACACCCTGCCCCATAAGCACCTGGCTGATCCCCGAGAAACACAGGCTGCGATGGTAGCTATTGAACTGAAATGCAGTTGGATGCTGGTGGTGTTTTGGTGTCTCACTGACCTTGCAAGTGTAGGGACAGCGGTCTCATCATCTATTTAGAGGATGGTGGTACATAGTACGGTACCTAGGGGGGATCTCCTTCCCAGGGTGGTAGCCATTGTTAATTCCCTATCGTCTTGATTTGAAGTCCTGTATCATTTTCATCGTTTTGTTGAGCTGGGGTTTATTCTGTTTTGTTTTGTTTGATTTTGTTATTCATTTGTTTTTTAGTACTGGGGATCAAACTCATGACCTTGTGCTTACCAGGCAAGTGCTTGAGCCACTGAGCTAAATCCCCAGCCATTTGATTTTGTTACATCCGATGGCAGGAGCAGCTATTTCAAAGATAACAATATATATTGTGGTAGCCATTTTGGATTTACTATTGTCTTGTTTTGAAGTCCTGCATTACATACATTGTTTTGGGTTTTTTTGATTCTATTCTGTTCTGTTTGAGTTTCACTATGTCTGAGGGTATCTGCAGCTATTTTGAGGACAGAAAGAGGCATTATGGTAACTATTGTTGATTTCATATTGTTTTGAAGTCCTGTATCACTTATACTGATTTGTTTTGATTGGTTTTATTGTTTTATTTTCTTTGCTTTTATCCTCTTTAAAATTAAAAAAAAAATTGTCCTTCTGATAGTCCTGAATATCCTGTTCCTGCCCTCTCTCCATGCTTATTGGCTTTGCTTGTATTTTGTTGTTGTTGCCATGGGAAATTCATTGAATGCTGAGCTTTCAATCTCAATTGGAGTAGAAGCAGATGATCCTCTGGGAAAGCTACAATTTCTGACTTTTATGCCCCTAGCAGTTGCATTTTAAGGACAAGGGACAGTGAGCAATTCCAGAGCCAGTTTATGAGAAGATCTTGCATTGTATAATAGAAGGTTGATAATGAAAGATGTGATAGATAGGGAAAAACACATTCTGGAGTGAAAATGACCAAGGCCAATTCAGTGGTGCTTCCATTGTGTCCTGTCCTTAGCTGAGACCTTAGGAAAGCCTTTAACTTTTTGGTTAAACGATCTGCCAAAGTTACCAAAGTTACCCCAATGCTGAGTACTGCAGAGAAAGAGCTGAGTGACCGTACATAACGCCACCTAGCTCAGTGACATGTGTGGACCATCTGTGCTCAGAAGCTCCAGGTTTGCAGGACATGCCTGACAGGGTTCCCATGCACTCTGTGTTAGTGGAATGGCACCATTTCCCTCAATCCTGAATCTCCTTGTCTTCTGTCGTGGCACCTGGTCCTTCTGTGATTTTCACTGCTACATTAGGTGTGATGGAATACGGAAAATTACACTGGGTAGGAGTTTTACAAGTAAGTAAGTAAGTATGTTTGTTTTCTACACAAGCTGCTCTAACTCCATCATGCCAGCTGAGTAGAACCCCAGCATGCTGGCTTGCTGGGGAGATTTTTCAGTTCACTGTTACTTTGTTCTCTGAGTGCTTGAAATGGAACTCAGATTCACAGAGGCAGGATCACTGCACAAAATGTGATTTCAGGATGAGAATAAAGTCCCAGATGGCAGGACTGCGGTCTCCAGAAATTCCAGGAAGACAAAATCATTCCTGCGCTGTGTCAAATGTGAATGCCAGTCAGATAATTTACACGTTAAACCATCTTGGTGGCTTACCCTGGAGTGAATAAGCATGTAACCCTTCAATAGCTTCTCTGAGAACACACTTTGATGGATAGCGCAGGCCACAGAGTGCCCAGGGGACAGATGGGCAGGCAGGCAAGTCCAGCGATCTGTTCTCCATAATCTGAAAGACAAAGAGCAGAGGAAGTGGATGACTCACATTTTGGGGAACAAAATAATGACTCAGTAATTATTTGCTGACAACATAAAAAAGGAAGAAAATTCCCCTACACCACAGTGTTGTCTATAGCTCACCACCGGACCAGTTCTTATTTTCTGAATATTTATCCCTTGCTTCCAAGTAATTATGAAGTTAGAAGCAGCATTTTCCACAACATAAAAGTGATCATAAATAAGGTGTGATAACGATTTAATTTCTTGTTTCTCCTAGACAGATAGCTAGAATGACAGCATCTGAGGCAGTCACAGTGGCCACATAAGAGTTCTGGCTGGTAAAATATGGGTATAAATAATGTGCAGCACTTTCCAGGCCTCTATATTTAAAACACTTCCTCTATGCAAAATGTCATCACCCTTGCATCGTTTACTAGTTGGCTGTTGAAGTCTGGAGGAACCTTTGAGGGCACTGAGATTTGGGGGTTTGCCCATGGCATCTGAAATCTTTGCAAAGGGAGGAACTTCAGAAGCTCTTGGGGCACTGAACGGGTAACTGCGAGATGATGGTTGCCTGGTTGCTCCACGGCGGTAACTGCCCCATGCAGGTATCAGAACATCATGTTGTCTCCTTAAACATACTCAGTAAAAAGACGGTTAACACAAGTATTTGTCTGTCTTTAAAAAAGGCACTTCCTACACTTAAGATTCTGTTTGGAACTGTCATGTCACTCAATCTCTAAGGCACTTAATCATTTTTATCATCCACACAGCCTTTAACCATCAAATACACTTGCCAATTCTTTCACAACACATTGATGTTTTTCTGCAGCAGGGGTAGAATTCACTCTATTTGAGGGTAAAAAACAAATTCTGTTACCTTACTGAATAACTGGCAACTGATATCAAAAGTGGTGTGATGATATGAAAGTCTAAGTATGAACAGTGACTTAGCTTTTTGGCTCATTGCTGGTGGCATCATGGAAATTGATGTTGGAATCTGGAAAGATAAAAAGTCCTGCTGCCCACTGGAAAAACATTTGATAAAGCCATTACCTCTTGAGAGCCTGAAAAGCAGAGTGAAGACAAAATACATATTTTTGGGGAAAATCATTGGAAAATACCATATTGTTAGTGCGTTGGCTATTGCTGGCTGCATTTAGCTAGTGGCTATGGTTTGGGTAAGTGTCCCCAAACACACATGTGTTAAAAGTACTATTGGGAGGTGGAGGAAATTTTAAGAGGCGGGGCGCAGTGGGAGGAAGTTAGGTCATTGGAGGGAGGCATGGCCTCGAAGGAGATGTGGGACCCCTGTCTTTTCTTCTCTCTCTCTGCTTCCTGGCTGCCAGGAAATGAGCACTTTCTCAGCCAGGCATTCTTGCCATGATGGCATGTCTTGCTAGAGACTCAGAAACAATGAGACCAAACAACCATCAACTGAAATCTCTGAAAACATAGCTAAGCTTTTCCTCCTTATAGGTTGATTATCTCATGCATTTTCATGCAGTGATGGACAGGTCTTTAACACACTGGTTTTCAAGGAAAGAGCTGAGCTCAAGGGAGCTTGGCTGCTTTGCAAGCAGAAATTAAAAAAAAATGGAGAACAGAGATGTAGAGGCTAAAATTTCATAAAATCCAGCTATTTCTAGACCTTAAGCAATAGAAAGATTGAAATAGCCAGAGTGACAAAGCTCTAATAAATCTAAGCTGTGTTGCAAAGATAAAATTAAGATGGGAGGTTTTCTATCCAGACCTGATGGTTACAAAAGAATTGTCATTGAATGGAGAGAAACAGGCTTGATGGAAGAGGGTAGATGACAAACAAGTCAAAGAAACAAAATTAACATGGCAATTACTCATATACATGGCAAAATAATTAGATGTCTTAACTGGCCCGTGAAACTGGTAGGAAGTAAATAGACATGAAACATGCTGAGTTCCAAGGGCATCACAGTGGTAAAGAAATCAAGAGTCTGAACTAAAAACCTTGATGAGTTAGGTCTTTGGAAGCTGGGCTGGCAGATGGGAATGCGCAGAAAGGTGACCTTTGTGTTATCTGTGAACAACTATGCTCTCCTGTATGGTGGGGTGCCACGGAGGGTGACACAAGGGCCCTGAGAGCAGAAAAGGGGTCAAGAGTATGCCTCCCTAGTAACTGGCTGTTTCTTGCAAGAGTGAAGTAGGTGGACTGTATAGTTAGATGTTCACCCAAAGTCTCTTGCAGTCATTGGGCTTTTTCAGGGGTGCTGGGTCTAGAGTGTGGTACTGGGGTCAGGTGTGTAGTTAGCAGATCAGTCCACTGATTGGTTTGGCATAGTTCTGGCTGGGATTAAAGATGCGAGTGCTACACTCGCCCTATGGCAGGCAGCCTGTATCTATAGACTGAAAAAGTCTTGTCTTTCCCCTGTCGCTTTTGCTGTCTTCCGCCACTAGGAACTGTAGCCCTCTGCATTGCCACCCTGCCTTGGAGCCAGCCGACTGTGGGCTGAAACCTCAAAACACTGCGAGCTAAATGTTTTCGTCTCTAACTTTGAGCACCAGGTGTTTGTCTCAGCAATGAGAAAAGACTGTGTGGACAGTGAATCTGATGTGCACCTATTTCGAGGCATGGGTAGAAACCTCACAAGCACAATTGTTTTGCTTTTGTAATCTGCCTGTGTCTTACTCTCCAGGTTAACCTTGGAAGTCAGAGAAATACTTCTTTTTCTATATTTTTTCTTGCAGCAGTTATTGATATCTTGACAACCAAATTAGCCCTATTCAAACATCCCTCCTTGAAATGCTACCTCTAGTCTGATCTCACAGCTTCTGTCTTTAAGCCTTGCAAACTATCACACATAGTAAAATAGCAATCAACTGCAAAGTCAAATGTCTTATCTTTGAAAAGGTGATATGCCTTGATGTGATGTGATATGAGTTAACGAAACTGAGGAAAAATGACATTGGATAGCTGCTCGAATCACCTGCAAAGCTGTTGTCACCTGAGGATGTGAAATTTTAGACAGCTGACATGTGAAGAGGAGAGTCCACAGGCAAATGGCAACATGAGAACTTCCAGAGAAAATGACTGGACTATCAAAGACCTAGGAGTTACTCTTAGGGGCACTAAAGAAGATATTGACTATTTCCCCAGAAATGATCCCTGTTATGCTCATGTAGGGAACATCACATGCAAAGCTAAGTTGTCCTACCAGCCCATCATGCTGTTTGGCAGGAATAATTATGTCCCCCAAAGAGAATACTTGATTTATTCTTTGGATTAAGAAGTAATACATAAGTAAATTTATAAACTGAAACATGTAAAGTTGATTAGCTTGCATTCTTTATTTTTAATTATATTTTCCAAAATAAAGGCTGTGTGTGTGTGTACTTACAATCTGTTATCAGACTTTGGTACTGTTTTATGTAAAAGATGACACATAGCTTAGTGGTCCATCAGGTCTAGGAGAGTTAGCAACAGGGGAAGCCAAGATGCTGGTCGTAGGCAGAGAGTGAGGGTTAGAGCAGGAGCTCAGGGGCAAGGGCGAGGAGAGCGGATATGACTCCAGTTAGTCTGCAGCGTTGTGACTCAGTGGATTGTTTTGATGGGGCCTTAATTTATTAGGTGGAAAATGTCCTTTCATATAAATATGCACACCACTGGAATCTCTAAGTTTGTTGAATCTTAAATCTATGTTGAGTAATCCAACTCTTTCTGTGAAATATTATGCTTTACAGTGTTTCACAGGCTTGATTTGATGTTTACTTGCTTCCTTTCCAAGGTGCATAGTCATGCTATCTTTTAGACATTGTCTTTTTCAACAAGACAGTGGGTCTTCATAAGGAGTCTCACATATAGCAAAAATTCCCAATAGCAGATTTGATTCTAAAAAAGGATTCTTGCTGAATAAAATAGGTCCTTTCCCTGAGAAAGCTTATCATCTTCTCTTTCTCCTCATCTTATTGAAACTGTTTAATTATTCGAAGTAATAGGTTTTCATCTGAGGCTGGCCTGATAGGCAAGACCCGGTAGATTGGCCTGTAACTTAGCCCTAAGGAAATGACCTTGGGCATGCCAGGTGAGTGGTGGGACTGACTCATCTGGTGGAAATGTCTTGTAAGTTGTCTCACAATTGAGGGGCTGGCGAGAATTCTACCGCTGAACCACCCATGCACTGATTGTCTCACAATTGGAAACATGAGCTGAGAACCACCAATGAGATGTTGTTGTTGTGTTGTTTTTTGTCACACATCTGTGCCCAGTTTGAAAAAACAATGGTGTAAACACATAGCTACCTTCCTGGTGTTATTTTCTGTTTTAATGGGTATCTTGGGGTGTTGTCTCTTGGGGTTTGGCTTTGGAAACACATGTTGATGCTTTCTCACTTATAAATCTTTTCATCTGCTGGAGACAGAAAGAAGAGAGGAAAATTGCCCAAGAGGGAAATTCTAAATGGATGTGTATTATTTTGGGTTTTACAAGCAATAGGAAATAACTCTGTCTGGGTTAATTCAAGCAAAAGGAGACACCTGTAAGAAGAGTAATGCGCTCTGGAGAGCCAGGAATCCTGGTTTCCAGGAGAACTAGGAAAGAAAGCACCCTGGCCTCCCCGGGGTTACCTTTCTAGTCCAGGAGGGACGGCGCATTGCCTCAGTGGCAGTCAGCCTAGAGTTAGCCTGATATTTCCTCAAGCGTGTCTGTGCATCTGGAGTGCACTCATATCTCCCGTGTTTAGGTTAAATTTGCTGAATTCCTTTACTCATCTTTCTTCCAAGATGTTTTCCAGATCTTTTCAGCATCTGGGTTACTTTCTGCTTGGAGAGTGTTCTTAGGAGCTCCTGCCACAAGTGTGGCCGAGTGGGACAAAGGACAGGCAGCTTCCTCCCTTGCATGTGCTGCTAAGGGGACCTTACTTTCCCCGAGCTGCCTTGAATAGCATGCCAGGCCGGGAGGCTCATTCTGAAACTGTACCCAGCTCTTTTGAAAGCCTTCATCTCGTCTACTTCTTCGTGCCCCCTTCCCTCCCTCCCTCCTCCAACCTATCTTCCTCTCTTTCTTTCTCCAGCTCGGCTTTTCTGACCCAGGTATTTTGCCAGAGATTTCGCTGAACCATAATGTAGAACTTTATGTTAATCAGATTTCACTGTCATTTTCCATTCAACATTCCAAATCATCTAGACTATGTTTAATTTTTTAAAGGTTGTTTCGACAAATCAAAATTTTTATTGCAATGTCAATTCACTGTGTATTTGCAGACACCTTGGGAATCCTGAAAAGCATAAGAAATTAAGTGTCAGCTGCTGTCCTGCATCTTGGGGACAACGTACTCCTTTGACATAGTAATGAATGCACTCGGTCTCATTTTGGATAACCGGACCTTGGGAAGCGATCATATTTGGACCTGTGTGGTCACCCTGCACCTTATTTATAACCCCATGTGACTGCGTGGATGGTCCCAGGATGCGACATGGTTTTGCCAATGTCTGCCGTGAGGGCAGATTTACAGAGCCTCCTCTGTACCCTCCTCCTCTGGGTCTTTGTCTGTAGCGGCCACAAGGCCTAAGGACAAGCAAAGGCTTTCAACAACCAGCCTGCTGTTCTGGCTCCATGATGCAACACTGCCAGCCCAGTGCACTGCCTTCCCTTAACTGACACACAGCCCGAGGTACGTGCACACAGGGGAGCCTGGGGCGGGGACCTCCTGTTCTTATCCACACAGCCTTGTTATTGAAATGCCTCAACTTAGTGGGGACTCAGCGTTTTGAATCAGCTAACACGGGCCACTTCTGTGACTTTCCACAGAGAAGAGTGAGAAATCTCTGGCACTTGCAGCCTGCTCAGTCCTCGTCCTCCAGCGTCCCTTCCCCGAAGAGACATGCATGACCTGTGTGGCGTTAGTGCGGCACTGTGAGCCCTCCAGCCTTCTGCAGGGCACAAGAGGACAAAACCTGAGAAGCAGAGTCTTCTCTGTGCACTTTTAAAATGGCAAAATCAGTGTTCATTTGCATGAAAACCAAAGGAGGCTGGGAAAGTCAGGGATTCAATGGCATACTTGATGAGTACGGGTGTCACCTACTACGTTACAGGGTTTGCTTGTAAAGAGGGGAAGAATTTGAAATTGTTATCTGGTGGAAGGTGAGAGTACTCAAAATTGTAAGGAGCAGAGGTGGAACTTTGGGCACTCTGCTTTCTAAATGAAGAAAGCAGATGGCAATACATGAGCTTGTTTGTAGATCCAGATCAGAAACAGACATCTTGGCTCCACAGCTGCTGGTCTGCTCCCTCAGAAGGCGTAGTCGAGCTTTGCAAGGGGGGCAACATGTACGCACTGAACTCGCCTCTTAAAAAATGGGCACACTAGTTGGTGTCATTCCGTCAGCTCATTCACTTGAGAGTTGATTCCAATGGTGCTGTTTTCAAAACAGTTTTATAGAGCTGAAAAATGTTGGCGAATTACACAACGAGGCTTTATGAGACTATAGGATTGCTTCATTTTCTTTCTGTTGACATTTCTTTGGCTTCTTTTACTAAGTCATTAATTGGTAATTAATAGAATCTGCTTTGAGCGTCTCTTGGATGGAGCCGGTATCAGGTACCGAGAGCATGAGGGAGGAGAGAATTCGCTCCTCAGCCCCAGCGTGGGTGGCACTGTCGGAGGCTGCAGCTGGCGCTGAGGGGTGGGTCTTTGGAAGCCTTCCCAGAGGTGATGCTAACTGAATTTTTTAAATCAAAATTTTGCAGGTGGAGCGTGGTTGCTGTGGGAATTAGAGGTGGTGACACCTCCAGGGCCGAGGGAGCAGCGTGCACGGTGCATGGCAAATGGAGGTGAACGTAGCTTTTGGGTAATGACAAGTGGTCCTAGTGCCCCGGAGCATGGAGGGGAAGCATTAAAGGAGATAAAGTGCACAGTTCGTGAAGGGCCTTGGTCACCACACATACTCATTTTCTAAGGTTTCTATAGCAATTAAAACAAACTTAAAACAGTAGCAATTTATTTTCCCTGAATCCAGAGGGGGAAAAACCTAAGATCACGGTGTGGGCACCATGCTCCTGCCGGAGGTCCTCAAGAGGAACCCGTCTGAATTTGGACTCACCTGCAGGGGTCATTCAGGGTGCCTGCTGCTGCTTGGCTTGCCGCTGTCACTGTCTCCCTCTCTCTCCAGGCAGCCTGCTTCCCACTCTGTGTCCTTGTCACCACTCAACCTAATCCACTGTGACCTCATCTGAAGCTTGACAACATCAGCAAAGACACAGTTTCCAATGAGATCACATTCACAACTTCTGTTTTTGTTTGTTGTTGTTCTTTTCTGTGCATATTTTTTAAAGACCACTTTTTAGAGCAGTTTTGGATCCATGGTCGAATTAAGAAGAAGGTGCAGAGGTATCATATACACATATGCTCCATGTCCCTAATGTGTACCACCTCCTTTGCCATCGACCTCCCGCTGAGAGGGGCAGATGCTTGCAACTGAGAAGCCTCCACTGATGTGCCATTAGCACTCGAAGTCCAGAGTTGGTACTGGGGTTCACTTTTGGTGTTGCACACTCTGATAGTTCCACCATTAGTGTCACATAGTGTGGCTTTACTGTTTGGAGAACCCTCTGTTCTCTCCTACTCATCCTTTCCTCCCTCCTCTCCTACCCTTGGCAGCCTCTGATCCTTATGCTGCCTGTATAACTTTGTCTTTCATGTAGCTGGAATCATTTGATCTGTTTCCTTTTCAGGTTGGTGTCTTTCCCTTAGTAAAGAACGTGCCTGTTCATGGCTGGACAGCCCATTTCATAAACTTAGCACTGAACAGGGCTGTGAATTTTGGGGGTATACACTTTAACCCACATATCATGTTAGAAATATAGAGGAGATGGTAGCCGAGGATGACTCTCTATACCGAGCCAGAGGACAGGAAGCTTGTGAGAAGCATGCCAGGTCCTGGAGATCCTTAGAGGACCCTAAGAGTGCTGCAGATTTTTCACTCTCACTCTTTGCTAAGGAATCCTTAAAGGTTGAGCCTTACCCCTTCCATGTCCCAAATATTTACACATTGGTGATAAAAGCTCAAGCAATGAGTCTGTCTTACATTTTTTCTTGGTATAAATGCCTCAGGGGTTGGAATTCCAGCCCTCAGTGAAGATGAAAACTGATATAAAGAAATATCAGGACCTCGGAGATTAGGTCTCAGCACTCATACTGAACTTTTGGTAATCCGATGCAGTTCTGAAATTGTGGTAAAAAACAGGTAACGTGAAACTTATCGCTAACTGGCTGCTCACCGTCCACCCAGCTTGTGATCCTTATCTGCCGCCCGGTTCAGCCGTGCGCAGTGCACTATTCGGTGCCAATTAGTACATTTGCAGTGTTGTGCAGCCCTGCTGTGGTCTCCTTTTACAGTGTGGTCATCCTCCCGCAAATCCTGAGCCCGTGAACCAAATTCCCCTTCCCTCTTCTGTGCAGCTGCGGCAGCCTCGGTTCTGCTGTGTCTGAGGATTCGCCTCCTCTGGGCACCTCACAGAGCTGGGGCTGTACAGCATGGTCCTGCCCTGTCTGGCTTATCTCACTTAGCGCAGTATCCTCAAAGTTTACTCCCACTGTCCTCTGTGTTCGAATTTCTTCCTCTTTAAGGCTGAATGATAGATAGTCCATCGTGAGTGTGAGCCTCATTTGGTTTATCCATTCTCCCACGCGTGGATGTGTGGGTTGTTTTTGCCTTCTCCCTGTGTGGATGATGCTGGTTGAACACTGGTCTGTAAGCTTTGGTCTAAGTCCCCACGTTCAGTGTTTTGTGCTTCTTCCTGGGACCAACACAGTGTTCATACACCATCTCCCTTCAGTTGAGTAGTAGCTGGGCCACCTAACGCTATTTCCATTTTTCAGGTATCTAAAGTGAAACAGGGATACGCAGTACTTACCCACAATCATTTAGACAGTTAGGATGGAGACAATTCATGCTCCCAGTTCATCCATTGCATTTCCCACTATGCTGTGCCACCTGCATCCCCCTGGGCTGATTGGCCACCTAGACTGGACAGAAGACATTGTTACAGCGTGGTGATTGTCAGGGTGGCAGCATTCTAATTGGTCGAGATGGGTCAGCTGATCTAGCTGCGGGCGCATGGCTCTGGTTCCCTGCATCAAGCCCACATCAGGAGCTTCCATCTCTATTCCTGTGTTTTGGTCCTTGCCTCCATACATGTGTTAAGATGCGCCTTATACTGTGAACTCCACTGGGAGGAGACCCTTAACTCACACGCCTCACTGCATGGCTGACCGGAGTGCACAATCTCACTCTTCATGAGCTGAAAACCAGCTGATGAGTTGCTCAAATCAGTAGTTCTGGAAACTTCTCTGTCACTGCAATATGAATGAAAAGCTCCCATGCACTGAGTTCACACCAGGCCTCGAGTCTCTACTCATCCCTCTCAGGAGGGGAATGGAGAAAAGATAATTTGATAATTCCCAAATTGTAAGGGTGTATTGTCTGTATGTTCCAGTTCTGTCTAAGTATCACTTTTCTTTTACATTTGTTTTGGTTGCGTGAAGAGAAATTCCTAAGAGTAGTGGTTATTTGCATCCCCCATGGATTCCAGTCTGGAGCCTGGGGTTCCACTGAGGGCCTGGGGACCTCATTTGGCTGTTTCTGCAGTCTGAGCAGGGCCTGCCCACTGGGTTCAGGTCAAGAGCAGGGGCCCAACTTACATGAGGAGAACTCACTCCTCCTTGCCCTGGGGAGTTTGGTTTTCATCTGTAATTGGGCACATTGGGAGTTATTTTTCTAATTTCAGCTACTGCAGCCAGCAAACTCTGTGAGCTGACTGCGTTTCTGTCTAACTATGGCCCAGCGGCACTATAAAAAGTTCAAATCTGACACAGCAAAGGGGAAAAGAAGAACAAACAAGCATGCTGGGGGCTTTCTCCTGTGTGAGGGTGCAGACTCCTCAGGGCTTCAACATCTTCTGCACACTGGGACGGTTGCTGGAGAAATGACCAAGTTGGACCAGGAGTCGGACCTCAGAAGCCTCATGCCTTCCTCGCCATCAGTGTCACTGATCTAAGACGCGCCCTGAACTTGAACCAAGCTATCTTCGCTGAGTTTCTCTGTCTGAAGCAGGGAGGGAGATAATCACTTTGCTCCTCCTCTCAACAAGTCTTACCCTTGTAATGATGGGCTTTGTTCTGGGGAGTACATTTCTCAACTTGGCTCTCAGGCTTGGCTACTTTGGCAGGCGCTCTGATGCTCTGGGGCAATCTGAATCGCACCTGAAGCTGATAGGCTGCTGACATCTGGAGCCTTAATTAAACCAAGCTGAAAGAGGAGTGCATCTGGAAATTGGGGCTGGGCCCTGCAAAGGTCTGGGTGGTGCTTTTTTTTTTTTTTGAATATATATATGTATTTTTTCAGAGACCATGTTTATCTTTTCTACCAAAAATGCTGGAATAACATGAATAACCAGATTGAACTTGGTCAAAATTTTGTGTCAAGAGAGATTTGTTTTCATTTGTGAATCTTGTAGGCAATACGGGAAAGAGTCAAGGGATTTGGCTATGCATGCACCTGGGTGAAGGGTCCCTTATTTTTCTGTCTCAATAGAACATCTCTGAGGATTGATTTTCACTGGCTTTGCGGGGTGGGGTGGACAGCCACCAAGTCAAAGGTGATCTAAAAGCTCATCCGGTGGAAGATTTTCCAATGCAGAACATACAATAGAGGACCAGTGTAAAGATTTCATAAGGCAAAGTGTGTCTTGGAGACGTTTTCTCCTTATGGGATTTCATGCTGCCGGGAAGCCCTGGGCCTAGGATTCCAAAGTGGGCAGTTGGACACTGGAGCCTTTGAAGGGGACTTTGTGCCTCTGTTCCACTTCTCTCACCCTTTAGGCACTTTTTTCTAGGCTCGAGGGTGGGTGCACTGGTCCTGCTGGTGACCTTGCTGGAGAAGCAGGGAGCCCTGCAGGGAAGCAAGCAGGTTGCAGTGCTCATGGGCACTGACCTGAGTACCTTATTCATGAAAACCAGTTTCCCCTTTACTGCCCACCATCTGCATTCCACCTGGAGGTGCTCGGTATCTTCCAGGAACAGAGACGATTCAGACAATTATATTTTTACATGTTTAACCTCCTGGGGTTCGAAGGTTCACTTACAAAGAACAGTTGAGAGGCATCTTAATTTGGCAAGTTGGACAAAGCCAGGCTGTTAATTGATCCGCTTGTTCCTTGACTCACTAATTGAGACTCAGTTTTTGTTCACGGGGCAGCAGTTCACCAAAATCAGATGCTGTGGGGGTTGGTGGTAACAATCTGGGCCAGTAATGGAGATGCAGTTATGGAAAAACTGTAACTGTAATTGGGAGGAACTTCCCTCTCAGTTAGAGGTGATTGTTCTGTTGCTCACCTTGCTGTTAAAACTCTGCTCTCTTCCAAGCCACCATCACTGCAATTCCAAAATGTAAGCTGTGTGAATTCAAGTGGTACTTAGGAGATAGACTAATATTCTCAGGTGAGGGCTTTGTGACTGCTGACTCCCTGTGATCCCGCTCAGGACTGGGCTGTGGAGCAAAGTTTCATGGGCATTTCATGTGGATCTCATGTGCATTTCATGTGGATCTCATGGGCATTTCAGTTGGATCTCATGTGCATCTCATGTGGATCTCATGTGCATTTCATGTGGATCTCATGTGCATCTCATGTGGATCTCATGGGCATTTCATGTGGATCTCATGTGGATCTCATGGGCATTTCATGTGGATCTCATGTGCATCTCGTGGATCTGGTGCATTTCATGTGGATCTCATGGGCATTTCATGTGGCTTTCATGTAGTCTTTCAGTGACACAGGGTGTCAGGGTAGCTTGCAAAGAGGGCCCGGCCCATGAAAGGATCCCACAGGTCCGCAGCCTTCTCCAGCTCCCCAGGTCTCTCTGCCACCGGCGAGGGCATTTCTCCAGTGTCCCCATTCTGCACACTCAAGGACTTGGCACCGATCAGAAGGCAATGGCTATGTGTTTTCCATTGTGGAAGTAGTGTTTTTTGCATTTCAGAAAGAGGAAAAAAAAGCACGTTAGACCTTCTGAGGTGTCAGCAAACCGCTGAGGTCTTTGTGTTTGCGTGGTGGGTTCCGTGGCCTGCGCTTTTCTGAGCACCGACTGGAGGACACATTTAGAGCCTTCAGTGGACAGTGATCGCCGATGAGTGACAGTTTGGGGTACTTCTGCAAGCTTGCCTATGCACCTCTTCCTCCTCTCCTCTTCTTCCTCTGTACCCCCTTTCTCACAACACATACACTATGGACTACATAAAATTCATAGCCAGCTTACAATATTTTGCTTAGAGCTTTTAAATTGAGTCACCCTTATGAGGAAAGCAGGGCTCCAGGCCCCAGGGGCTGAGTTTTATTTTTATTCTTTGACATCGATGGCATCGCGATGTTCCTGTGCATGGAATTACATGAAAACAAGATCAGTGACCAACCTGTCCACCGTCCTCAGCTGGCATCCCTGTTCCCTTTTGCTGCTCCGGCGGCCTGCTCCTGGGGAAACAGACACCTGATTTCACACCAGGGGCCACCGAGCGGAGTCCGCTTAGAACTACCAGCAGGAAGCAGATGAATAGCAAGTGGATGAATAGCAAGTGGCTGGGCTCCAGGGAAACACAAATGTCACCACTTTCAGCCCACTCTTGCCCCCTGGTATCTATTTCCACCTTAGTTTGCTTCTTATTTGATCAAGTCATGGGGTCACAATTTGAACCAAGGGATCACTTTGCTCTGAAATGAAAGGGTGAGAAATGTGTTTGGGGTACGATGATCCTTATGCCCTTTCCAACCCTGTGCTTCTGATTTCTATGAACAGCAGGGAGAAAAGGATTCCACCACAGGACATTTACTGTCTTGAAAACTTCCCAGGGCCACACGACAGCGTCTATTCATTCAATCCCTCTGACGCTGGGTAGCCCCAGACACGCGTCAGGACAGCCTGGCTCCACGCCTGTGTATTCCCCCAGAGGTCGCTGTGCTTGTTTGACTTAGCTCACGTGAGAAGCTTAATTGTTTTCTTCATCTTCTCTCCTTTCTGGCAATGACCGTGTAGAACAGACCTGTGTCCGGAAGTCCCCAGGGCCTCATGCCCTGTGAGGTTGATGGTGGACAGCTGCTGCCATCTTGTGTGACCACCATGTGTTTCACATAAAGACAGCAAATACCTTTGCAGCAGAAAACCTTTCGACAGCCTCAGGTTTCCAGACCAGACTTCTCCTCTGGGCTCCAGACAGACCCAGTCTTCCTTCACATTGGTTCACTCTTCCCATCGGCATGATGGACACTGACTCAAGTGGGCCCGAGCCGAGTCTGGCCTGGGCTCACACCCCGGTCTCACACTCACCCTCCTCACACCCACCCATGTGCTGCTGTCCTGGTGGGGCGGGGCAGCTCTCTGAGTGCTGTGGGTGCTAATGGCACAGGAAATCAGGGTGCCCTGGCTCTTCACAAGAACCCCACAGAGCCACAGAGGTGGTGGTGGCCTTAGGGAGCTAAAGCCACCTGTTCAGAGGGGACAGAATGAGTGTGTGGAGTCGGGGTTGTCACACGGAGGTACAGGCTCCTGGCTCCCTCCCCACACTGTCTTTACAGGGGGAGAGGTAAGCACCAGGCCCCTGAGAGGGGAAGACACTCTTCTCCCATTTTTGATTGAGTTAATTTAGAGCAAAGGCACCTCGGAGATCACCTGACCCACTTCCTTGACAATGAAGGAATCCTGGCTTGTGAGAGCGGCTGGAAGTCTTAAGGTCACACTGCAGGCAGCGCAATGGCTGCATGAAGGTGACTCCTGTCCATTTCTGCAGGGTGCAGGGCGGTGGGGCCCAAACCTGTAATGACAGAGAAGTGAGGTGGTGCTGGCCAAGCAAGGTTTTTGTCCTAAATTAAAACAAATTTATATTTCCTTCAAGAAGAATACAATTACAGAACCCTGGCGCGGGCTCTCAGCAGAAGCCCGGCTCTTTCCCGGAGCTCCAGGCAAGGCGTGCAGTCTCCCTGGGTGCCCCACCCAGCTGTCACCGGGCTCCAAGTCCCCCTGCTCTTCCCTGCCATGGCACCTACTCCTCATCCTCCCCGTGCCTCAGTCTGTGGCCTACGCCCAGGACTCTCTCTGGACCTTGCCCCCTGCCCGCGTGTCCTCTGCCCTGTCCTTGGTCATCTTTCCTTTCCCTGGGGCCTAATGCTGCACGATGTCTTTGTTAATTCTCCTGTGCATTGCCCCTGCTTCTGCTGGTTCTGAGTCCATGGACGTCAGGGCTGTGATGGGGCGTCTGGCTTCCCGCACCCTGGCACATCTGGCTGACTGGCGAATCATACATTTCCACGCGCCACACCTTCTAAATGAAATCCTCAAAATAGGGGAGAGCTTTGAACATTCTGACTAAAACTCAAGTTTATTTTCTAAGACTAGAAAATTTATATTGCTAATACTTTCTTGTGTGTGCCTTCAGACCACTTGCAGTCACTTGGCAAAATCCCAGGGGCAGGTGCAGGAGGCAATCATTATTTTGGGGCAGAGGTGAGGGATAAGAACCTTTAGAACTTGGTGGGAGTGCACGTGGGGAGTATATGCAGGTGTGGGTTTGCATGGAACTTCCTTTCCTCAAAATTTGGAACAACCTGAAAACACTGCAATTAATGACAATTCTTTTGTTCCATAAATCAAGCTCCTCCTAATAGAGGACACCTTTCTCTCCTGAGGGGACCACATCTGCTGTTTCCTGGTATCCCTGGGGTCAACCCCACTGTATGTCTTCATACAGTTGAGTGAGTATATATATTTCAGGACAAAATTACTCTATGAGTATAAAAGTATTGATGATAAAAATAATAATATTTGGTCTCTGGCTTAGGCTTGTAAACCCAGCATGTTGGGAGACTGAAGCAGGAAGATCTCAATCTTGAGTTCCAAATTTAAGAGTAGTGACTCTGTCTCAAAATAAAACTAAAGAGCCAGGGATGTAGCTCAGTGCAAAGGCTCTAGTTTTAATCCCTACTACTTCAATGACGATGACAACAATAGTAATAGTAATGATTGCTGAGTGCTCACCCTGCGCTGGGCCATCTGTAGTTTTGCTGAATTCTTATCAGGAGCCTTGGGAAGTGGCCCTGTGGTCATTTCTGTTTCATAGATAAGAAAACCGAAGTCATGGTGATTAAAATGCAGACAGTTGAGCAGTGAAGTGAGAAACAGAAGTGCCCACGGTCAATGGCCAAGCAGCTCAGACCCAGCATTCCTAGCGGGTCCCTTTGTTCCCTGTGTTTTTGCATTAAGCCCTCACCAAGAACGGCAGTCCCATCCCTCCCACCATCTCCCTGATGGCCTGGGACAGATGCAGAAGGATCCCCCAGCCTCACCCCTGGCAGCAGCAGCAGGAGGAGGATTTCCCAGTGGGTTCCCAAGGAAAGGTGTAGCCCTCCTGGGGACCTCAGCCTCAGGGTCACGCTAGTGTTCCCGGCTGAGGGGTCGTGGGGATTTGGTGATGTAGGACGCAGTGCTGAGCTCCTGGGAGGTGGCTTTGCCATGACATCAGAGGCCTGGCTGCCTCCATGGGCTGCGGTCAGGCCTGACCGTGCCCTGCTTTTTTACGGGTTTGGTGTGCAGCCCCTTTTATAAGTGCGGAACTTACCAGTGGAGGTCTTTCCAAGTGTTGGTGACTTGTGCCTTTGGATCAGGCCCAAGTGGCCAACGCCGGCTGTGAACGGACAGCTGCCCCATCCACGCCCTGCATCCAGTTCTGAGTCCCATTGCTGCAGACGGCACTGGACCCCAGGCTCTGGTGCTGAGGCCCTCGCAGTGGTTTCCATGGCTGAGAGAGACAAGGCCTAGGTCCCCACACACTTAGGGTGTTTGCCTCTTGGAGCCCACTGCTGAGGCACTGAGCTCTTTCCTCCTTTTCTCCGGCACTTTTGCACCTATGAAAAGCAGTTACCCCAATCATAGTAGCCAAGTCCTCCATCCTGCGCTGACAGCTGGCCAGGCCGTGCATCGTGGTCACTCTGGAATATCACTGCGCAGCCGCAGATCTGCCGGGGAAGCTGGAAACACCTCCAGGGCTCCGGGTCGCTGCTGGGACTTTGTTCCCCGCCACCGCCCTGAGCAGCTGTAGAAATGCGTGTGCAAAGACCACGCCCGAGTGGGGCCTTGGGGTCCTGTGCAGGGCTGGTGGCCCAGGCGGATTCTGAAGGGGGAGGCGAATGGCTTCGTGTCGTGTCTGGTTCTGCAGGTTGGGGGTGAGGCTTCCAAAAGAAGAAACCAAACCACAGTGCTTCTGTCCAGGCTGGCAAGGCAAGCGTGGTCCTCATGTCATTGTTCATGAAGCCACCGTGTCCCCGGGCAGGACACGATGGGGTTCAAGCATGCAAGGAAGAGGAAGCCACGCGCAACCTGACCCTCAGCGGTGAGGGCTCTGCTGCCTGCCACGGGCCTGGTTCTTACCAGTTTATAACCTTGCTGCCGTGACAGGGAGGTCAGTGGTCCCCCGACACACACTGAGAGGTGGAGTTCTTGCCTGCTGGGAGCCCGTCTGATACCCGGGCTCAGGCCCAGGTGGCCGAGCCTGCACCCCAGAGCCAAGCACTGGAAACAAACTGTCAGGAGGACAGCATGCGGCGGGAACACGCATCTCAGGCAGGTTGCTCCTCGTGTTTACTCGGAACTCTGAAGCTGTCCATGCAAACTGCCCCTCACCCCAGCAGCGTAGCCCACACATTTCCCTGGTGAGCGTGAAGCAGGCGGCAGGGAGTAAGGTGCTGGGACCCCAGGGGTGCCGGGTGGATGGCGATCTGGACCCTGGGCTGATCTGGAATCCCGCTAGGGTGGCTCCAAGGGAGTAGGGGTGCTTGCAAAGGAATGCATCTGGCACCCCAACTGTCTTCAGGCTTAGAAGACCTTAAGGCCCGAAGGAGAAGTCTGGGGTCAGTACCCCTGCGTGGCAGTGTGCACAGCTGGAGAACGGCTCCGAGTAAGGCCCCGGCTTCCCCCACAGTACTGAAGAGAGGGCTGGATAAAACGAGAGAAAACCTCCGTTTTGTTTTCCATACAAATGGTTGTATGTGTATGTGGGGTGCTCAGAAAGTGCAGTGAATGCCACGCTCCCCCGCTAAATCCTCCCCTTGCCACAAACACGCTGATCCCGGTGCTCGAGCCGCTGTCTGCGCAGCTGTGCAAGCTCTCTTCCAGGTGCATCCATAGCTGTGTTGTCACAGCTGCCGCCAGTGTCTGGAACTGACTCAAAATGCTGACTTTCCACAGTCATGTTGGCTTTGGGGAAACCCGGAAGTCACAGGGTGCCAGATCCGGTGGGCGAGGTGGGTGAAGACACAGCGTCATGTTTGCATGAGGTGGCCTCTCCGAGGGTGGGGTGCTGCTTGGTGGCAGGGTTCGGGGGGGTTAGGATGGTGCCTGGTGAGGGCACTCAGGAGGGAAGATTCCAGAAAGCAGCAGAAAGATGGGTGCATTAAAGGCAAAGGAAGGACTTTGAGAGGAGTCATGGCAATATGTGTTTTACTGTAATAAAAATATTAAATGTTCATTATCTATTTCAGATAGCAGATAGCTATCTATATCTATATACCTATATCTATAGCTATATCTATCTCTGTATTTCTGCTTGAAAAGAAGAACACATTGGCTTTCCAGATTTTACTTAGCCTGAGCTTCACCACAGACATGACACATACCTTCTGATCAGTCACCTAAATGACGTGCCAATTCATCTGCCTTTGTTCTTAGAAAGTGGCCGGTGACACCTGTAGTATTTTGGATGCCCTTGGGCTGATCTGGCACTACCCCAGCTTGGAGAAAAGAATGGGGACCTCTGTTTTCTACAGGACACAGCCAAGGTGGAAAGGTGCCACCGTCCCTAACTTGCAGTGGGCTCTTCCTTCACGGATGTCCGGGGAGCTTTCTGGCTCTGAGTGTCTGATGAGGGACAGGAACACGGAGCGGCCGCCCTCTCCACCAGGCCGAGTACCAGCACCTGGGGTGCGCTTTCCCTGCTGGAGGCTCAGCCAGGGCTGGGTGTGTGAGCTGTAGCTCGGGCTCACTGGGCACCCCGGGACAGCTGGGTCCCCCAGACTGCCTTTCGGGCCTTAGCTCTTGGTATGAATGAATTGCTTCGTATTCACTCTGCTGTGGAAGCCAGGCATCATCTTGGTGATTCATCAAGTCACCTTTAAATAGCTTTGTATTTATCATTGTAGTCTTGAGTCTGTAGGGCTTCTCCCGGCTGATATTATCCATACACAAAAACAGTCTCATTTTTTTTTTCAGTGCTGGGAATCAAATTTGGGGCTCTGTCCATGCCAACAGTCCACCACTGAGCTAGCTACACCATGGCTGATTCTACATTTTACATAATTTAATAAATGTGTATTGAGTATATATCACGCATGATAAGTGCTGTAGTTACTAAGTTAGAGAGCTGAAGTTGCTGTCTATTATGAATTCATGGCCGGGTACAGGAAACAGCAGAACATGAAATAAGCATTTCATAGCTATAAACACCAGTAATGGCCACAGCCCGGGCACCAGGCCCCTTTGGCCCGAGTCTTTGCCACCTTGAGATCCCATTAGCTTGCAGGCTCAGCTCTTCGGGCCAGGGTCTCGGGACACACCAATGTCCAAATAATGGTGGGGTGGGGTCTTCGGAGCAGGAGATTGTGACACTGAGTGAGTTACGCACAGGTCTCCAGCGCTTAGCACAGAGCCCAGTATAAAGCAGGACGTAGGGAGCATTAGTGGCTATAGTTAGCACTCAGAGCCGCTATTTTTGTTATTCTCCAAATGCCGTGGGCGACACCATCACTGCTAGTGCTTGTCTTGGAGTCACAGGGGTGGCCTTAACTTGTCAACGCAGGGTTGCCGAGCCTCCCCAGCAGAGTTCCTGGCTTCGTGGATTTGGCAGTGCTGGAGGTTCTGCGGTTTTAACAAGCACCCTGGGTGGTTCCGATGCAGGGTGCTCATGGGCCGTGCAGGGGGCACCACACGTGTGCGGGAGGTGGCAGCAACACGGAGGGGCTGCACAGTCCTGGTGTAGGGGCGGCCTTAGGAGAGACTACATGGCAGAGGAAACTGTGTTCTGGAGGATGAACAGGAGTTTGATCGGCAGCCAAAAACAGCACAAATAACATGCCACTGTGGATCGTCGTGGCTTGTCTTTTGGGGCGCTCAGGAGATTGGGTGGCTGGGGGAAAGTTGTGGGTGATAAAGAGAGAAGAGTAACAGCCCACCTGATTATGACGATTATAATGAAGATGTGGGTCCCTTCATTTTCTGATACCATTTGAATGAAGATTACGGGCTGCCTGAAGGTTGTTGACCTTCGCAGGCAGTAACAGCTGTGATACCCAGAAACCGTCCTGGCAGCAGCAAAGGCCCCCAGCCAGCAGACTTCAGCGACTTAGTTGCCCAGGGAACAGTGCCTGTTGCCGTTCCTGTCACTTCTGTCTCCTAGAAGTGCCTCGTCCTGGGATGCATAGCTGGTCACTATCGTGCAGTCAAAGACAGCAGCTACTCTGCTTTTTGCTTGCAACCCCATAAAAACTTCCCTTTTTGAGCCTTTGGGGCCTGACATTTTGAGGAACAATTGATTCCTGGTCAGTGCCCATCCCACGTTAAATAAATCCGCCGCCAATCTGGGTGTCCTGGGGTTTCTGCGCGCTGTAGCACCGTCGCTGGGCCGGTCGGTGTCCACCAGGATGAGCAGTGCCCGGTACCCTGGGGGGAGCTCAGCCTCGGCGCTGTGCACACAGCGAGCCTAAGCAGGGTGCAGCGCCCCTTCTTCCGCCCAAGAGCATGAAGTCCTCTCGGGGCACACAGGAGCTCCCTTTTGGTCAGCCCCCCCCCTCCCGGTAAAATTATCCAGAACGCACCGAGCCCCGGTCACAGATAAACACACCAGTGTCAGGCTGCGGGGTTAGCGAGCAGCTTCCCGCCTTGCCTGGAGCACGAGGTCCTGCAGGAGCGGGGAGCGGCGCCCTTTCCTGGGCAGGGCTGGTGCTGGGGTGCGGGCTGCGGAGCCCGCAGAGCGCGGCACGGCCGGCAGGGGGCGCTCCAGGACAGCCCGCGCCCCGCCCCGCCCCCTCCTGCGGGCTCCCCCGCCCAGGGCCGCAGGGAAGCGGCGCGTGAGGACATCCGGGACCCGGGAGCCGCATGCTGCCGCCGTGGAAGCCGTTGCACCGGTGTCCCGCTTGCATCCCGGCTCCTCTGCGAGGGCGCGCAGCCCGCCCGGCCCAGGGCCTGCAGCCTTCGGTCTCCTCCGCGGTCCGTCGACTGTAAAATCAGGCTGACGGTGGAGGCTCCACGTGCCCCTAAGGCCAGCAGCCGAGCCGGGACAGGCTTCTTTGCGCAGGGAAGGGGGTGTCCACCGGGACAGGGGTCACCGTGTCCACGGGGTTATCGGGGGCTCGGAGTGGGGAGGCGCATGCGCATGTGCGCTGGCCGTGTCCCTTGGAGGCCGCGCGGCCCCTGGGGGCAGCACCGGCAGGAAATTGCTCGGGGAAGCAGGCGGGCCGCCGGCGCTGGGCGTCCCCGGAACCCCAGGCCCCCCAGGCCCGGCACACTGTGCAGTCCGGGGGTCCCTCCCCTCCTTAAGCCAGCGACTTGGCTCCCCGGAACACCTGGCCCTAGGTGAAAGGGCTCCCGCTTGGCTGGCGGGGAGCTGGGCGGCCCCAGCCCTGAGCCCTGGACGCCTGGGAGGAGCAAGTGATAACGCCCAGATTGCTGTAGTCCTGCCGGACATTGGCTGTGCCTCTGGCGGTGCCGCGGGTGGCAAAGCTTTGGGTCAGATCGAAGGGCACGGTCGCACTCGGGATCCTGCACCCGGAGCTGAGACAGGGCCTCACTATGCAGTTCAAACTCGCCTGGAGCTCACTTTGGAGGTCAAGCTGGCCTCCAACTCTCAAAGATCCTCCTGCCTCAGCCTCCCAAGTGCTGGGATTACGGGTGTGCGCCACCATGTCCGCTTTGAAGCTTCATTTCTGATGCCAGTTCTTGCCACTGAGTTCTTTGAAGGTTAAGAAAGTGCACACTGGGTGGTTCGAACGCATTAGGTTTTCAGAAGCAGGCTGCTTTGGTCAAGATCGAGTCTGCCCAGCATGATTGGGGTACGACACACGAACCGCTTGCTACGAACATCCTCGCCCGACTTTCAGTTCTTTCTCTCTTCTCTCTGCAAACGATTTCCAAATTCCATGTCCAGAGTACTAGCGTGATGATATTTCAGCCGGTCCCCCTCCCTGGGAGAGTTTAACTGTTGTAAAGAACAAATCACTTAAGACGCGGAATGCGGATGCAAAGCCTTGGTGAAGACACGGAAGTGAGGTTGGTGGGGGTGGTGGGACCTTCTCAGTTCGCATGAAATTAAGTTCATTGGTGGCAGATGGAGCAGGAAACCTGCGATCTATGAAAGTGTCGGAACGTGAAGATGAAATGACTTGTTGCACTGTTAATTTAGGAGTGGGGGACAGAGGGACGCAGTCATAATGCAAAGCCCTGTTGAGTAGTTTTAGCTGGTAGATTGGCCAAGAGCCCCGGGGCGGAGAGCCGGAGGTCCTGGGTCTCAGCCCCTGTGTCATATGCGCCTGTGCAGGGTCACACGGGGAGCGCCAGGCAATCATGAGTGCACAGATAGCAAAGGGGGGTGCCAGGGAGGGAGGTGGGCAGGGGTTGGCACCGACCGCCTGTCTTTGGGGTGTACAAGGCCCCTTTCTGGGTTGAGACAGTGGTACAGCTCCAAACTTCCACTGAGGCCACGGATCAGCCCACTGATGGGCACCGGCCGGGTCTGTCTGTTTAGGATGTGACGGGAGCAGTGTTACCCCTGGAGGGGAACTTGGCTCAAACACTGCACAGTTACCTAATGGAAGGATCCTGGGTGTGACCTCTGGTTAACCTCGAGGCTGTTTTGATTTTGAGCCTTTTCGCAGTGTCTTGTCCCCTTCCTCACATCCTCCCTGTGCGCCCTTAAAAGCAGTAACAAAACTCCCCCAGGACACCGCACTCTACGCAGGGCCTAGGCATCGGCGCTGCCCTTGTGGGTTGACTGTTCTGGAAGAACATATCTTTTTTCCTAGGCACTAAAACTGTTTCTGTAGTGTTATTTTATTTGGTAACTGTGATGCGATTAAATATAGTCTGTGCGTAAAATTACTCTAAGTTGGCATTTGTCCTTTAACTGGTTTTACACTGCCAGGACCCTGGCCAGGCGCCCTGCCGGGTGCGCCCTCTGCAGGCGTGCACGGAGCCTGGGCTGCGGCAGAGACAGGAGACGAAAGAGGGAAGAACGCAGGGCCTCGGACCGTGGGTCCAGGGAGCCCAGCTGTCTGACAGTGCAAGTCCACAACCTGTCTGTCAGGTCCTGTGGAGGACGTTCGTGCGCCTGGAGCAGGCGGACATGCTGGGGTCGAACTGAGGGAATCAGACGAGGAGTTCACTGGAGCAAATACACCCACCCACACACACAGATACAAAGATATACACACACACAGATACACAGACACACAGATACACAGATACACACACACAGATACACACAGACACACACAGACACACAGTAACACACACACAGATACACACAGACACACACAGATACACACACACAGACATGCACACACAGATACACACACACAGACACAGATACACACAGACACACAGACACAGATACACACACAGATACACATACACAGACACACAAACACAAATACACAGACACACAGATACACACAGACACACACACATACACACACAGACACACACACATACACAGATACAGACACACAGACACAGACACACACACAGATACACACACACGCAGACACACACGGACCTCTAGGAGTTTAAACAGCAGCCCCACCCTGCCCCGCCCTGCCCTTCTCTCCCCTCTCCTCTGGCCCTGGTCTGCCTTTGCTTTGTGTATTTGAGTTTACATGGTATCAAGGGCTGACCTTGGCATTATTGTGGTGTTAAAGGGAGAGGAGGGGGATGGGGAAGAAGAGTAGAGATATCTCACATGCAGGGAGAAGTTCCCCGTGATGAATGTGATCACCCTGTGTACCTAAAACGTACCAATAAACTTAATTAAAAAATAACCCAGAGGGCTCATTGCTCAGAAATTGTTGTCACCAGAGTCCCCTAAAACTGTTAGGAAAGAATTCGAGGACTGGACTGCGCTTCCAGTGAGTCCCTGCCCCGGGATCAGCTGTGTGACCGGCTCTGTTCTGTTGGAAGCAGGCTTTCCCTGTCAAGTCACTGAAGCCAGTCCTTGGCGACAGACACTGTGGGCCAAGACGAGAACAGGACACACAGAGCGAAATGTCACCAAATTCTGAACTGGCAGTCTAGCCCTTCCAGGGCCTATCCCATGACTGGGGCCTCTCTTCCCTCTGAGCACCCCTGCTTCCACCCTTCCTGTCCCCTAGAAATGCCATCGCCCCGTCCCACGTCCTGTCTGGCACCGTCACGTGCCCCTCTCCCATAGAAGGCTTTGAGGGCTGACTCCTTAGAAAGCAGGGGCGGATTCTAAGTGAGAAGCGGTTATTTCTCCAGGTACGGGGATTCCCAGTCCTGTTTGTGGCACCTTCAGACAGCAGCCTCTTTATTTCAGTTCTTTGTGATTGGCTGGTGGTTGGGACCCTCGCTCCCTTCCAGAGTAGGGTGGTGTCCCTGGTGTGGGATGGGGCTGAGGACTTCAGGCCGGTGTCCTCGTCCCTCTGTGCCCTCCCGTGGGTGACCTCACGTGTGGCTCCTGCCTGTCCTTGCCTCCCTCTTCTCTGATATCAGACTGGAACAGGGGCTGGCTGCACGGTGATCTGACACTGGGCACCTAGCTGGATCTCTCCGGCCTTCCGCCAGCTTGGCCCTCACCCTCTCCGGCTTTTAGAATGTGACCCCTCCCACGCTGGCTCTTGGGTGACAGCTCCCAGGCCAAGCCAACGGTTGCTGAGGTTCGGGTGCTATTGCTGAAGTTGCGTCATCTCAGGTGCATCTCAGGTGCATCTCAGGTCCCAGAGAGCAACTCTCACGGCCCAACGCACTCCTGGGTTGGGCTGTTCTGTGAAGGGCCTCTCTTAGAAACAGTCTGTGTCCCCATCTGAGGGGCCAGCCACGGCACGCAATGCCAGCTTGACAGTGAGTTGAAGTTTCCCAAACATATCCACAGATGCCGTAGATGTCAGTGTGCTCTGACAAGCCGAGTCAGAATGGGATCCGGAAATGGGTGGGCACAAGGACCTCAGGTCCGAGGCCAGGGGCTCGAGGAGGCTATGGCAGGGTTTTCATGACATAGGAGTGCTGGTCTCTGTCTCTGTTGGTCACCAGTGAGGGAGCAGTGAGGGGTCTGGCTCTGCCCTGCCCAGCCTCAAGGTGGACTTGCCTACTGTCTGCTCACTGGGGGGTGGGGGATGACTTAGGAGGTGAATCATCTACTGACCTTGAAGGTGGGGGAAATCTTGAGTGTGCGCCTAGATCTTAAGCTTGTACTGTGTTTTCACAGTCCCTCCCAGCTGGGCTAGTGTTTGAGGGAGGTTACAAAGGAGACTTAAAGATAACAAGGCAGACGGCAGGTAGGCTGGCGAGGGTGTTGGCTTAGTAAGAGATGCCTTAGTGTGCAGGTAAGCGTGGGTGGGGAGCGGGGAGAGGGAGGTGGATCACGCAAACATTTCACTTGGGAACTCCACAGGATTCCATCGCTGTTGGGCCTGAGGCGTGAAGGAGAAGAAAGCATTAGGGCAGCTTCCAAGGCTGTAACTCTCATGACGAGGAGGTTATTATTATGACATTGCTGCTAGTATAGATGCTACTCTGGGAGGGAACAGTTTAAGGGAAAGATAGTGTGTCTGTTTTTCAGACCACGGAGCTTAAGACACCTTCCATGTAAGCAGGGAGAGTATTTCTAGCAGCAGACTCATAAGTCCGAATCCCTGTGCTGCGGGTGGACTTGACTAGAGAAACAGACCCTGGAGTCAGGAGTCCACACAGTGGCTTTTAGAGTGCTTTGTCCAAATCTCAGAGATGGGTGAACTCTTCCCAGAGAGGCAAAAAGGAATTCTTTCAGTATACAATGAGAAGGCAGCAAACTCTCAGTCTTCTGATTTGTGACACACTCTGCTGGGGAGAGCTAATCAAGGGGGCAGGCGGAGCAGTCAGGGCAGGGAGATTTGAAGCTACTTGTTTATAACAGGAAGACAATTTCACAAGAATCGTGCAGGTACAGGAGAAAGCCCAAAGAAGGCAGAGGATGAGAAGCCCGAGAAACCTGGAATCACCTTTCATTGACTGAAGAAGTGGGAGCCTGGCTGGAAATGCTTTGTTCCAAGCACCTCGAGTCATGTTTTGCTGCCAAGGTTGCCACAGGACCTCAGGCAGCAGCTCTGGCCCAGTCTCCGAGGTGAGGTGCGGGCCGTTTTCAGAGTGGGGCCTTGGCTCTGCAAAGAAAATCAAAACAAGTACTCTGTGTAGGCCAGTAGCCGACTGGCAGTGACGGAATCTGAACATGATGAGATCTCTTGGACCCTGGATGACGGCTGCCTTGGCCTTCTCCCCACTGGTTTGTCCCCATTTGTAAAGTCGTACCTCCTCTTGCAGCGATGTGAACAGTGGAGCCTATGCTCATGGTAAGGTGAAGTTGCATTGGTATTTGATAAATCTAAAACACTTTGAAGGAGTTTTTTCAGTTAGTTCTTTTATCTTAAGGAACTCTTTGATTCATTTAGAATTTCTCATTCAATTCAATAACACCAATATAGAAACAATATGAATTTACAGAAAGTAATGTCATACAGTGCAATGACGTGCAAGGTCCCCTGGTGTAGGTCACACATTGTCCCACGGTCAGTGATACCAGTGAGCCACCTCCTCCCGCCATGGACGTGGAAGGTTTTGGCCATCTGGATTAGCAAGCGCGGTGCAAGCACAGGCTTGAATTCCTTAGAAGCCACCAAGTGATAGTTAACTCTGTCAACTTGATCAGGAAATGCCCAGACATTGGCTTAGCATAGTTCTGAGTGTGGCTGAGTGGATTTTCCAAAGAGGAAAGACGCACCCTGGGTGTGAATTTCCCTGAGAGATATAAGGAGTGGGGGGAGGAAGAAAGCTTTGCTGCAGTGTCCTTGGAGGAGCTCCGTGGTCACCATTGCCCTGGGCCTGGATCTGCAGGCTCCCAGCGCAGACCCTCTGGCTCCCAGAGGGACCCCAAAACGAGCTTCAGGTCTACCGCCTCTGACTGGATTGCTGGGGTCTCCAGTGTGCAGACAGCCGTCTTGCATTCTGCTACATCATATATATATGACTCATATCTATCTTGTCTTTTAGTAATGTGCAGTGATATATATGCATGAATGATATCTGTATCTATCTATCTATCTATCTATCTATCTATCTATTATCTATCTATCTCTATGTATTTACCTATCTATGTAGGTGTGTATTTGTGCATATATGTATGTATGTATATATGTACCTCTTTATGTATCTATGTATGTATGTAGCTATGTATCTATGTGTGTATCTCTGCATGTATGGGTGTATCTGTGTATATCTGTATTTATGTATAAATGTAAGTATGCACATATCTCTATATTCATCTGTGTATCTATGTATTTATCTACGTATATATGTATGTATGCATCTGTCTGTCTGTCTGTCTATCCATCTACCTGCTGCTCTAGTGAGCCCTGACCGACTCAGTCGCTGTGATGGAAAGAAGCTTGTGCTGGAGGCCAAGTGAACATGTGAGAGGCCACGTGGAAGGAGGCTGTGCCACCACAAAGTCATCTTGGCCATTCCAGCACAGCTGAGCCCTCAGGGGAAGGAAGCCAGAGGGGTGACCTCACATATGCCAGGGGGAGCTGAACTGCCAGGCTCTGCCCCATCTACCCGCATGAGAAATCATGAGAAATAGGAAGTTGTTTTTGGTTCTGTAAGCTTTAGGGTGGCTTGCTCACACTCGTGGGTACCTGGCACAGTCCCTGCAGAGCATCTCTGTGTTACAAGGCCTGCCCTGAGGAACAGGTGTCCCGTTATACAGTCTCAGGTGATAAATGATTCCTTCCGGTCCTTTGTTGAAAGGACAAATGACTCCCTCCTTTTTTTTTGTTTTTTGTTTTTTGGAAAAGAAGGGCTCCATGTACTTCTAAAGGCAATGTCCATTTTTGGATTCCATTTTGTTCTAATTAATACAGAGACATTCAAGGTTTTCTGCACTTCATATTCTTGTGCCTGGATCTTATTATCTCCAGGACTGTGTCATGGGATAGTTCTTGGTCAAATGACTCCTGTTCAGAACTGCCAGAAAGATGTTTCTTGAGTTATTCTAGGGATTCCATCAGGTCTCACTTAGTGGAAGTAAGAAAAACAACCAAATGCAAATCCAGGGCCCTGTGACCCACCTTCCATCACCCCACCCCGAGCTTACCCTCAACGCCCCTGCTCTTCCAAGAAAGACAACAGACAGGTCAGCCAACATGTGGACTTTATAATCTCTGCTATTTTAACTTTTCAAAGCCTCCTTGTAACATTGGCAAGCAACTCGGAGCTCTGCAAGTATCCTTTGATTGCAAAACACACAGGAGCTTTCTCCTGACTAGAGTATTGTTTTTCCATACACAAATGACTTTTCTTTGCAAAATGTACTTAGGGAAAATGTCCAGCATCGACAGATTTCCCATGGTTTTGTACCCATTTTTCTTTCCTCTGAAGTTGAACCATTTAATATAAAAAGTCAGAGAGGATTAAGGGATTTCTCTTACTATTATTGCCAATCTGGTTACAACATATTTATTAGCAGAGTGACATTTGTTTGAGGCTAATTTGGGACTATTTTACTATCATAGAAGCACTACATTTCCTAGGTTAAAAATATATTATATGTTTCCTTTTCCCTCAAGGTCAAGTTTTCCATTCTAGTAGACTAAACTGTAATCTTTTACATAAGCCAATAATTTCCAAGTTCACCAATACTGGAACAGTTCTTTATTTTAGGCTTGGAATCATCTGTTATAATTTCTTCCGTGCATGCCCTGGAGAAACCCTTTGAATTATCATTTGTTATCATTCTCATTCTAGTGCTTAACTCAAATCCTTGGTGGGTTGTGGTGGGGATGGTGATGATGTTGATACGTCCTGGGCCATTTTCCCAGTTTTGCTGTGGTCACAGCTCCTGCCCCTGTCAGAAAAATAGTTGACTACTTTCTTGCTGATGGTTACCAAGGGCCATGCTTCTGGGAGATAGTTTTATTGAGTATGACCCTGTGTTGTCACTTACTATTCTTTTTCTAGGAGTGGAGGTGAAATCTATAGCAAGTAGTCATTCAGAGAAGGATCTCATGTTTAAAAAGTGTACATGAATAAAGACAACTTAACCTGTTACTCCACTGGAAAGTGTTTGTCTGCTTAGGTTTTTTACTCAAGAAAATCACTATCCCTGGAACCAGTATTCCAGGAAGAACAGAAGTTCAAGTTATAAATGAATCATTTCATTTAAAACCAATATGTTATGGCTTGAGGTTATCTCTTAAAATATTTCATTTGTGTGTATCCAATCCCTTGAAGCACCAATGCTGTTGTCTCAATGTACATCCTGGAAAGCTCTTGGCCCCAAAGTAGAGTGGCATTTCTCACATCATATGTCCACATTGAAGGAGCCCTTTAAAAAAGACTCAGAAGTTTTTTCTATTCCTTTTCCCCACCTTCCCTCTTTCTCCCTTCACCTTTGGCTCTTCCATTCATTTGAAAAAGATCTGTCTACTTCCTAATTATCTATCTTCAACTTTGCTCTATCCATCTGTCTATTCATCTATCATCTATCCTAAAGTTTCTCATATGAGAGAAGCCACATGGTATTTAAGCTTGGATATCTTATTTCCCTTGCTATCATGGTCTCAACTGCATTCATTTACCTACAAATCCCTCAAGTTTATCTTTCTTTTTGGCAGAATAGCACTCCCTTGTGCATAAATGCCACACTTTTAAAAAAATCTGTTCATCTGTTAGTGGGTATATGAGCCATTTCTAAGATTTAGTTATTATAAATTGTGCTGCTGTAAACATGGGTGTGCATGTATCAGTGTAACACGATGACTAACTCTTTTGGGAAGATCTTTAGCAGGGGAATAGCTGAGTCAAAGGGAATTACTATGCTTAGTTTTCGGAGGAATCTCCCCACTGATTTTCACAGTGGGCGTAATAGTTTGCAAGAAGGGTTCCTTTTCCCCACATCCTCATCAGCGTTTGTTATTATTTGACTTCTTCATGATGACCATTCTTTCTGGAGTAAAGTGGCATCTCAGTATTGATTAATTGGCATTTCTTTAGAACTTTTGCAAATGAAAGGAAACCAAGAGTGGGATGGGGGGTGTGATGGGGAGGATAGGGGATGAAAAAAAGGATTAAGATGTGTTCTGCTCATGCATAAACTCCCCATGGTGGATGTGGTCACTATGCACTGCAGCTGTGTGCTAATAAAACACACAATAAAGAGAGACACCCCTGACAGGAAGCGAGCACCACAATCAGTCCCCTGCTGTCTTCAGGTAAATGTGGTCCAAGTGACAGATCAGTGATATCTCCATTTCGATAATCTGTGGTGATCAGACCTGGCTCAATTTTGCTAAGGCTGTGACATTTAGATAGAAAATATCCAAAGCGAAGAGCGACATGTTCTCCATTACATTAATTATGACAAGCCCTTTCCAACTACTTGATAGGTGGAGGAAGATAATTGCTAAGGGATTCACAAACTGCAGAAGATGTTTAGGTGCACTGATTTGAATTTGCGTTGGGCTGTCATGGGCAATTGTAAACATGCTCTGATTCTAGAAGAGTCCAACTTCTCTTGGTGGGTAGCTCCATGAATGTGGAGGCCCCAGAGCTTAGTGGCTCCTCAGCAGTCCCCTAGGCTCCCCCTTATTTGTCCACACTATTGTGTGAAGGTCGAATGTCAGTGCTTTGAGAATGTCCATGTAACGTGGCAGTAGGTAATGCCTGACTATGAGATGAGGTGTCATATTTTCACATCTCCTAACAGACAGGCAGAATATCATTGCTTGGTTGCTTTTGGATTTAAAACTGTATTTGTGTCGTGAGGTTCCTCTGCATTGTATAATGCTCACCAAAGAGGTGCTTTAACTTTCTGCTAAACTGTACTATAATTGGGATTTTGTAAATGGAGTTTATGGTAAGTGATTCTAATGACAACATATGAAAATTTTAAAGGCTGTGATTAAGTTTCAGGAAAGGACTTACCTCATTAGTAGTTTAAGAGATAATTTCATGTTGTTCCAGCCCATGAGGTTGTCAATTGGGTGATTTTGAGCCTGGGCAACATTTTGGGGATGTCTATAGGTATTTCTGGTCATTGAAAGTAGGGAAGTACTATTGGGATTTAGTGGGTTTCTGCTAAACACCCTACAATGCACAGGACAGCTTTCCTTGCCTCTCGTGCCTTCCAGCAAAGAATCTTCTGGTCCGGACCATCAAAGGTGCCGAGATTGGGGCACACTCCTCTTGCACTCAGGGGTTTTGGCTAAGGAATCTCTATAGTTTCATTGAATCTACATTGGACTGGGAATTTAGACTTCTAAGTTTGAGTGCTCATGAGTAAGCTGGAAAAATCATGGAAAGACAGCGTCCCTTACTCAGCCTTCTTATTAAAAATGATAACTAAGTGTCATCTTTACCTTACCAAACTGAGATAATCACTTGGAGCCGAACATGGAGTGAGACCACAGTGGTCTTACTGTGACTCTGTTTCTCCCTTGTGGGCAGACGGGGACTGGAGGGTGTATTGTTCCTTTTTGGCTTGTGCAGCTCTACCGTCAGTGCATCTTGTCTGTAAATGCCCAGATGCGGTCACTGGTGACGGCTCTGGGCTTCCTCTCCCTGCTGGCTCATGTGGTCTCCAGCGTTGTGCTCATGTACATGAGATGCTGCGCTTTCCCTCCTGTGGGGCCTGGGAAGGGCCGAGCTCCCCATGCATTCTGCACAAGTGTATCCTGGTGGTGCAGTAAGACCACGTGTCCCCCACGCTGGCATTTATGGGACAGCCTCGGTGTCTTGCTGTGACTTTTGAATGGGAACTGCCAAATGGCATGGGGCTGGTGACTGGGGCTTAGTGCACGGAACAAATTGAAGAAGCCCAGTTCCCATGAGGCATGTGCAAAACTGATTTTCCTTTGTGGCTGACTGTTGATGCTTAAAAATAGAATATCTCAGCTTTTCCATAGATGGGACTGCAGCCCGAAGGTTTAGGATCCAAATTTGTTTCCTTCTCACATCCAGTTTCCCCTTTCGCAGAGCTGGGTCTGGAATGAAAACACAGCCCTCAGTGGTTGGGAGGCTGTTGGAGGCCTCAGGCGGCTTTTTTGGTTCCACCCAATTCTGTGCTCTTGAACAATAGGCAGGACGGAGTATTTGTTCAGGAACAAGATCAATAATGTATTTGGATCAAAACTAGCAGCACACCCTGAACCCCAACCCTCCTAGGTAAACAATGCGAGTTGAAACTTCAGACTGGAACACATCGCTTTGCGGGGTTACTTTTCTCACCCTGCACCTACACCTTCTCTTCTGGTGAGCTGGTTCCGCACACCCAGGGCTGGTCGCTTTCTTATGTGCCCTCACGGTCCTTGCTTTCAATAGGTGGAGCCATTGTTGGCCCAAAATAATCGCATTCTGATAAGAAACAGGTAAAATAGCTTGGATTTGTTATACATCATATTTACAGTTTTTGCCAGTTCAAGCAGTATTTCTCTTTCATTTTTGTGGCCTTCAGTCTGTCCTCCACATCTGTGAACTGTTCGATTTGGCTTCATTCTTTGGTTGATTCACGTACCTGAAGGGATGACGCACACAGACCCCCACTCTGCTGTTCAGAGCTGGCGGCGATGACACCAGTGTCTGCTCCTCTCCTTTCCTAGGCGGCGGGTGGGGTTTCCTGGGTCTGCAGGCCGCCCCCCCCCCCCCCCGCGGCATGGTCATTTATCTTCTCGGAGACTTTCCTATTAAGTACTCTTAAGTGAGCATGAATTGGATGGAAAGGACCAGTGTCTGCCAAAATTTTTACTTTATATCCTATGCATTTGATTGTGGAGAAAATGCTCTCGCCTTTGTTTTGTGTCCTCCCTGGCAAGAATTCTAAGTGTCTCTTTCTGAAAACAGACCTTTTGGATTCTGAGGGAGTCTTGTTAGAGGCAGCTCTTCCTCAGTTCAGAAAGTAGCAGCTTCGCGTAACATGAGATCAGGAAGCACCTCTCCCGTGGTGAAAATATCTAAGAAACCCTGTGAGTCTGCCGCACTCCTGCTCCGTCACCACTAATAACACAGAGTTCTCAGAAAGTTTTCCCACATTGTTTGTTCTTTGCATCTTGTAGGCTTTACTGCATCCTTAAATCTCTCTATAAAGACGTCAAACTTTCCCAAACATTCGCGAATGCAGCTGTATTTCTTGCGTACCTTCTCTACTTTCTGACTGCATTAGTTCCAGGTAAACCAACTTGTTCTCCCAGACATTTAGATGTTTCTCCTAGAGCATTTCCCAGTATTCTTTGCAGAAAGAAAGGCTCTAAATGCTGAACAGTGGAGCAAGAACCCTTCTTTCTCGGGACACAGGTGGGACAGGGCGGGAGGAGGATGAATTAGTATGTTTTTCTTTAATCCTGCCACATATGAAGGGTAACAGTCAGGGCGATATTTTTCTTGGATCATTGAACACAACTGAAATTCAGAGATAAGAATGACAACTCTGCCTACTCTTCCAGTCCCTTTCCTTTTTCCATTTTCCCCTTCAGTCTCTCCCCACAGTGCCCTCTATGGTTGCATGCTGGGTTTGCAAATCAAAGCCAGGGTCACTTCTCAGCTGGACAACATCACCGTGCACAGCATGAGGGACACATTTGTTCCGATCACCGCACTATTATCCTGAGCTTGAAACCCTCGTCTGCTTCCCAGGACCTGGTCTACCTGCACCCAGCTGTGCTCAGCTGCCTCCGACCCGGACCCTTTCTGCCCGCTGCTGTACCCTACCACACCCTCCAGCCACCACATCCTCTCATCTCAGAGAGGTCCCACTCTTGTTGCTGAAATGCTCTTCTGTCCCACCTTGCTGTACACAGCCACCTCCTGTTCCTACTTCAAGTCTCTTCCTTACATTATTTTCCCAGCAGTCCTCTCGGACCCTTGGGACTGAACCAGGTGGCCCCGCAATGCATTCCTCCAGCACCTTTCAGCGTTCATTCTTTATCTAATGAAGTCCAAACCACATACCATCTTGCTCAGTATTATATTCCACATGCTATAGCACAAATCAGGTGCTGAATACTACTTGTAGAATCTTCATGGAATCATGTTCACTGAGTAGCTACTATAGAGCACTAGTCACCAAACCAAGACAGGAGTCTAAACTGGTGAAATCCTGCTCTGGCCGGATTCAGCATATGCCTGATTAGTGATGGTGTAAAGTCGTAGCTCCGTGCCTCGTGCCGTCTCCTATCCCTGTCGCAAGCTATTAATTGATGATGAAAAGCTCACCTTTATCTTTCATGTCAGACCTTACCCTGGGTGTTTCACATGAGCTACTTTATTCAATTCCAGTCTATGTCGTAAGGCAGGTTGTTAACTGCACTTACTAGATTGGCTTTTGAGGATAAGGGAAGCATAGTGGAGTCAGCATCCATGGCCAGAGTGTTTGGATCTATCCTGCTGAACCGATTTCTTGCAGTTTTATTTTTTTAACTTTATATTTTTATTGGTGTATATTTGTCACACATATTGATCACATTCATCACATGGAATTTGTATCCGTACATAATATACATAGTATCTTGATTCTTCTTCTTTCTCCTATTCCCCGGCCCTGCCTTGCCTTCTCCTCCTCCCTTTTTCTTGCTGCTTTGTGTGGTGCTGGAGATCAAACCAAAGGCCTTCCACATGCTAAGCCCTTGTTTTCCCACTGATCTGCACCCTCAGTCCCAAGCTGGATTCAATGATCTGGAATTTGTGGAGAAATTTGGATCATCATGAAAAATATGGTGTTAACTGTGGAACCTTGTTGTTATGCATATTTTGCAAACATCTTTCATTTGCTCCTTTCAACAGTACAATGAGTCAAATAATGTGGGTTTTACTTCTCTCCTTTGATTGCTAGTAAATCTTAAGGACAGACTGTTCAAATAATGTCCAGAGTCCACCAGCTAGTGAGAAATAAATAGAGATTCACAATTCAGGTTTCCTGACTCACCAAACATTTTCTCTGGCTCCTCAAGGCCTTGAGAATAACTGAAGCAAGTCCGCAGTTTCCCCTCACATCTCCCAGCTTTGTTGCTACCAGCTTTCCTCAGCTGTTTTGGGCCCAGCCTACCTCGACTACCTGGGACTTCTCATATGGAGCATATACACTGAGAACTCACTCTTAAGTTACATTGAGTTTTGACCCAGACAAGAAGGGTCAGATGGGCAGCAGAATTTGAAAAACAAGAGAGGTTTTCTGGGGTCAAGTTGACCAAGTGAATAAAATAAGGTGCTGTAGCATTTCTGCTTTGGGGTCCATAGCATCTGAACCTCAATAACTGGTTCATCGCGCATCTTGTGCTTTGTTGATTTTGGGAGTCACACTCTTGCAAAAGACAAATGAACAGTAACTCTGTGGAAGCACGGGGAGCAAAAATAGCCTGTTTCCTTGGTCCATAATTGAAACATCCTAAGTCCTCAGACACATTAATAGGCAACATCTGCTAAAATCAAGAGGAAGAGTGAAAAACAGGATATGAGACTTCAGGGACCAGAGTGAAGGTGTCCAGCGGGACAAAGCTCCCATGACCAGACTAACTGGGGCCAAATGGCTTGGTCAAGTCAAATGAAAACAACGGAACTATTGAGCTGGGGCAGAATTAATTTTATTCCCTGTTCATCAGTCCCTTTTAGCTGCAAGATAATATAGAGAGAATTAAAATGCTGCTCAGCCACAAAGGAAAGGCGATTAGGATGCATGCTCTCCAGGGAATTACCTTGTCAGGAGGGCTCCTGTATAATTCCTTCCCCTTGTTATCACGAATGCTGTTTGCAATTTAGAAAATGACCACCAAAAACCACCATGGTCTTTCCACAATATTCAAATGTCTTCTAATAGCTTAAATGGCAATAACTTAGTGAGATTTTCAATTTGTTCTGAAGAAAAACACACAACCACAGAAGCAAACTGTGAAGTCTTTAGACCGTCTGTAAACCAAAGCTCCAGGTCTGTCCAGTGGAGCTCACGGTGTAAGAGGTGCAGTCCATCTTGACCTCATCTTGCTCCGGTGGGTGGTCAGGCAGGCGTCCAGCAGGGAGGGAGGAGAGTTGATTCCCGTGTGCAGAATGCAGCTACCCATTACCTACGCCCGTGCAGAGGCGACTGCTTTGTCCTTTAAGGGATCATTTTGTCAGTTTCAGCATCAAGATAGTCTTGCTTACAAGAACAAGTTATAGCTTATTTGAGAGCTAATCATTTTATTTTTCTGAAAAAACCAGAGAGTGAATGTACTTGACTGTGGGCTACACAGTTTCTGAGGAAGTGACTTATTTTTACCACTGTATGGTGAATGCAGCCATATGGTGAACGATAAGCCAATGAATGAGCTGATGAAAATTAATTTGTAGAATAGGCTGAACCCTGCTCATAGTTTGTTGACCTTTGGCTTATGCTACACATTTCTTAAAAATGGAGCAGTTTTTCTCTGTAGATTGCAAATGGTTCAATGATATTTCAAGGTTTTGTAGTTGAACCTATTAAAGTGGCTTCATAGCATACAGGAGTCAGAATTGTTTCTGTCTGATTATAAATGGTAGAACGTATAAGATGCTACCAGAAGTGGGTGGCTGTTTGTCCTTTGGCTTTTAAACAAATGCCGGAACCTTGCTATCATGCCTTAATGTTGTTCCAGTTTAAAGCAGGCTTATTTCAGGCACTGTGCCAGGTTTATCAGTCAGCTTCTCTGTAACTGGGACAAAATACCCCACGTGCACAAATTAAAGGAAAAATATTTATTTTGATGCATGATTTTTTAGGCTCCAGTTCATGGTTGGTTGGGGCAGAAACACCACGGAGAAGGGTGTGGCAGAGGGAAGTGCTCAGCTCTGGGCAGCCAAGAAACAGAGTGGGAAAAGAGCCAGAGGAAAAGAGACCACAGTGACAGCCCAGGGCCGACCCAGAGATACCCAGAAGGATGCCTTAGTGATCTCCTTGGTGTCTGTCAAGCCGCTTAAATTGACAGCCAAGAGGGGATCAGGCCCTGCAGGACCAGCATTGCCTCGCTGCTAGGTGATACTATTTAGGAGCCCTGGGACTCGGGATTATTTAAACACTAACATTCCCAGTGCTAAGGCTACTTTTTCCAGATGGATGAAATTCAAGGCCATGTTGCTTTTCCTTCAAATGTTTCTATACTGCATTCAGGGCTCTATTTCCTGTCTGGGACGCCTGGGCTCCACCCATACAGGAAGAGTCATCTCCACTGTCTCTTCCTCTATTTTGCCCTGAGGAGATGGGAGCAGCCGTGACTATTGCGCTCTGCATCTCTGGTACAGCAGCTGGGCCTCCAGATGTTGCCAGGCCAGCGGCTCAGAATGGAGCGCAGGTGGGTGCCTGGAGCAGGTGCACCGGCTTCTGTGTGTGGCTGCCATGGAAACCTCCTCTAAATCCAACAACCTTCCCTGGGGAGGAAGTGAGAAAGCATTGGGAAGACCCCCCCCCCAACTCCCTTTAGGACTCTCTGAAGCTGATGCCCTGTGATCGTTCTGCACCATTGATCATGTTCTTCATTTCCAAAGAAGCAGCACTGGCATAAAGGACAGGCACGTTGAATGCAGCCACGATTGCTCATTTTGCAGGGCACCTACTACCTGCAGAGTAACGAAAGTCTCCCTGAATGCTTCAGATTGGAATTCTTCGAGCGCCTTGGCTTCCTCAGTTCCTTTGATGCAAATGCTGGGAGCCTGGAACATGAAATCAGTATTCAAAATACAAACTATGGAAGTGCCCGCTCCCAGAGGTGGTGATGGCTTTTCCAGCCCAGGGGAGCCTGACCCAGCTCCCACTCCACTCAGCCGTCTACCTGGCTCCCATTCACTCTTCTGGGCCCTGAGCTCAGCCAGTGGTCAGTGTCCATGTGTGGGAGATCAAGGGCTTGAGACGCGCAGTTCTGTCCCATAGCGAGGAAGTGCATCTCCTCCTCACAACTGAGGAAAAAGCGGGACGAGGTGACAAGCTTGAGCACTAGAATTCAGTTTTTATCAGCTCCTATTTCATTCATTTAAGGCAGTATTACAGAGTGCATGATAAGGTTAGGCATAATTTCCTATGACAGGATGATGAAAGGTGACTCCTAGGGCAGCCACATTCTGGGTGGAGGCGCTGCAGGTTGTATTTTCCTACAAGGGGCTTCTGTTTTCTTTATGATCACGACAGTATTGGCTCTACTGGCTCTATGTGGAAGGAAAGACCAAGATATGAAGGTACAAGTGGAGCTAAAAGGACTGTAATGTTTATTACTCCACGCCTGCAAAAGACTCAGAAAATCTGTCAGTATCTCTTTGCTAGTTAGTGGAAAAGGTACATCCCCTGACATGCCTGTGTTTGAGTTTTTTCCTGCCTCTCTGGGCTGGTGGCCTGGCCACCACCTAGGCTTAGGCAAATAATTTGTGCCCCAATTTAGATCTGTGAATTTACAGGAAAATCCTATGAGGTTAGGAGAACCTGCGGTCTCCTGAAAAAGTTTCCCCAATAAAAGGAGAGCAGAAAAGTTACATCAGGGGGGTTAGGCCCTTGACAGTGGGGGTAGGGGTTGAGCACTCTCTCTTCTGGCTTTGGATGGCCATGACTGAACAGAACGTAAGAGTAACAAGTTCATGAAAAGACACTTTGAAAGGAAAAACCAGTTTCCAAGCCAAGGAGAGGGTGACGTGGGGTTTCCAGGTTTGCTGAAAAAATAATTTTCCTAGTGAACATATGAGCAAAGGCAATAGCAGAGGATGCCTTTGATTGGTAAACCTTGTTTCTGTAAAATAAAGTATAAATCATAGTTTTCCTTCATCCTGGCAGTGTATTATGTAGCAGTAAGTGGGTAGGGAGGGGCTGCTTTAATTAGGATGCAGAAAACTGTTGAATACTCACATCCAACTTCCAACAGAGGAAGGTGATAGGGCCAGAAGGGTATGGATCCATAATGCTATCCAGGAAGTAAAGACAAGCTAGGAAAGCCCTAATTCTCTGTAAGGAGTTCATCACTTCCTGTCTCTCTGTCTTCCTTCTCCTTTTTTGTATCTCTCTGTGAAACTGCTTCTCTTTTGTACCTTGTGCGTATAAACATTTTATTTTAGAGTAAATTGAATTTATAAAAATTTTAAAGATGGGACAGAGTTCTCATATCTTATACTCAAAATTTCCTAATTTTAACATAACATTGGTACATTTCTCCAAACCAATTAACTTGGTACATTGTCATAACTAGACTACACAACTTATTGAGATTTCACCAACTTTTCCATTAATGCTCTGCTTATTTCTAAAATCCAATTCAGGGTACTATATTGCATGTAGTAACTTCCTCAAGTTATTTATATTTTCAATTTTTTTTCCAAGTGAGGCTGTAGCAGTATATCTATGTCAGGAATGGGGCATCTCAGGTTTCTATAAAAGAAACTGAATTTCTCACATCTCTTCCTGGGGTAGATGCTAAAAGAACCAAGAATTTGCTTTTGCTCAAGTTAATTCCATAATTACTGTCTCTTGTATTTTCCCTTTTGTAGGAAGTATCTTTTTCTCACAGACTTGCATTCTATTCTGTTTCAAACCCAATGGAGATCAAAATTAAGATACTAAATTTCCTGCTGAAAAGCACCAGCCATATAGAGAAATGTGTCATGCTATATAGGTGATGGAACCCTGGAACACTTAAAGAATATAAAAAATATACAAATAATTGTTAGACAACTGTACATATTATGGGCTCACCATGCAGTGTGCTCACGACAGCTGGTCCCAGTAACTCACAGAACCACAAAAAAGGCTGGAAGGAGCTGTAGGGAAATCTACCATATTTCCCTGAAAATAAGACCTAACAGAAAATAAGCCCTGGCGTGACTTTTCAGGATACTCACAAGCCCTCCCCCTAAAGAAGCTCAAGTTGAGATCATCAGTCAGACAGATACATTTAGTACCTTTGTTGCAATACAAGTTGGACACATTGAATTGTAAAATAATAATATTAATAAATAACCAAGGCTAAGTAAATGATATTGCTGATAATAATGCTTTAAATAAATGATAATGTAAATTATAATTATCTATAAATACCCAAGCAGGTGCCTTTGGAGAGATAAATGGTTACCTAAACAGATGAACTCAAGCTGCATTGCTGAATGGCAGATTGGAGAGCAGACCCAATGCATGAGTAATGTGCACAACCATAAAAATGGTTGTGTCGAAAATGAATCTTCATAATTCAGTATGCCGTGCGTTACAGTGGTGCACTAGGAGCAGGATCCATGAACAAGAGGAGCTTGTTTAAGGAGAGCGCCGCTGTTTAAGGGGAGATTAGGGCCAGTGGTCCTAAGGAAATGGAGTGCAAGAAATTGAAGCTGGAACGTGGGGTTCAGAGAGCTCTGGAGACGTTCCAAAAGAAGATAACATGTCTACATTTGAGTAAGGATTGATTTGTTTGGTACAGGAATGAAAAATGTTGATTGTTGTACATGAATATGTGTAGATGGCAGTACATGAAAAAAAATAAGAAATCCTCTGCAAATACGTTCCATTGCATCTTTTGGAACAAAAATTAGTTTCAGAGCCAGTATTATTTTTGGGGAAATGTAGTAGTTTACCTCAGTTACTTTATGGAAAGGAAAACGGCTCAGGAAGGGCGCTTTCTTGACCGAGTTCCAGTGGAGAGGACAAACTGGAACCCACAGCCTCACCTGTCTGGCCCAGAGCCCCTTGGGTCACTTTTGCCAAGAACAGTCTTACTACAAATGCTATGGGAAAAGTTGTTGATAGGTAATTAAGTCACTTAAAGTAGAGAATTATTTGTAAAAGGATAACACATATTTTGTTTTATTTCATTTTATTTTATTATAAAAACATACAAATGAGCACCTAATAACTTTAGAAAAAATTTCTGGCCAAAGCTAATTTGTGTTTTCTTAGAATGAGTCCAAGGAAGAGGTAGCATTTATGTCATCTTCTTTATGTGGACCACAATTTCCAGCTGATTTTATTTAAAGTGGACCAAGAGCAAAATAGACTCCTAAAGCAGTCTATGCACAGCCCATCAAATTTTAGTAAAAGTTATCCAATACCTGAAAGGAAGAGCCTTTCTAGGCAGCTCATCTGCATCCGCTAGTTGGAAGCCATGTGCCAGCGTTAGGGTCTGTAGACCTACTAGAGGCTTGGTGTTAATGGTGGTTGCCAGTCTGGAGCATCAGTGGGAGGTGGGGCCTCATGGGAGGAAGTGAGGTCATTGGGGGTGTGGCCTCAAGGGGGTTGTGGGATGCCTGCCTCTTTCTCTCTTTCCCTTCCAGTTCCCAGGAGGTGACAGCTTGTTCTACCCTGTGCCCCTTTCCTGTGTCATAGGCCCAGCAGCAGTGTGGCCAAGTCAACATGGATCCACATTCCAAGACTAGAGCCTAAAATAAACCTTTCCTCCTTTTAAGCTGATTATCTTAGCTATTGTGTTTTATGCTAGTGGAAAGCTAACACAGCATGTGCCTTAGCCTTCCTAGATATACTCTTTACTCTTTTATTTTTTTTGTCATCAGTTAATATGATATTTTGCTAAACTGTAACAGCAAGCTGGGCTGGCATAAAAAATGCTCACATTAGAAATAAAACAACTTATCTGCAAACTAGAAGTGCTTGGCTGCCTGTGGCTGTGGTCATTATGCATTATAGGGAAAAAAGAGAAACTAACTAGTGCAAGCTGGGAAGTGAGTTGGACTGAAAATTAACCAAGGCATGCATTCAGACCTCCAAACTCGTCCTATCCTGCGTGGAGCTTTCCCAGCACTCCAAACTGGCTGTGTCCCTCTTTTTTCTTCTCTGCTTTCTGTGGCACTTACTCAATCTATCACGTTGCCATTTAACAAAAGCTGCTTCTACCTCTTTAATATGTATACTTAGTTTATGAAGCCAATAAAAGAATTTATACTTTTTCTTACTGCCTGTACAGCACTTGCCTAGAGCTGAAAAGGGAAGAACCCTTAGCAATGAACTTGCTGAATTCACTTGAATTTTGTGCTAATATCTCTTGAGATCAGCCAAGAGCAATGTGACTCTTACTTACTGGCATTCTGAAGGGTCAGGGGCTCTTTGGAGGGGCTCTTTATGGCCTTGTGATGGGCACATGAGAGAGTAGCCCAGGTAGACCCCCATGACCCCTGGCAAAAGTGAGTACCACACTTGTCAGACAATGAAGGACCCCTCAAGGGTATGTTTGTCTCTTTATCCCATGGAGAAAGATCTGAACTTAACTTATGAACACAAACCTGTGATGCAGAGTTCCATAAGGTAGGGAAGGTTGCAAAGCACTGGAGTTGATCCCCAAGGCAAGTCCAAGGAATACTCTCCTACAGGCCTTTGTAATGGGACAGGCTCATCTCCATCTTGGATTATTGGCCCCGATTCTGCATTTTGGCCACAGACTTACTTTATTTAAGTGATCTAAGACAAAAAGAGAGCTCTTCGCTTGGGACCCTGCTGGAAGAGAGGCTTGGAAATTTCCCAGGACAGCAGTTTCCTTGCCCCTCTTTTGCCCTATGCCAGCTCTTGGGGCTTACCATGAACATATTTCCTTTGGCTGGTTATCTGCGGTCATGGAGCATAATTATCTATGCACTTATTTATTATCTCTAGGAAAGAAATCTAAAGGGACTTGAGAACTGTGCTCAAATAATTCTTTCTCTTCTGTGGGTCAAAACCTCCAGTTCTCTCCCGTTTCTTTGCGGAGTGTTTTCTCATCCTGTCAGCAGACTGAGTGTTCTTCTCTTGCCAAGAGCATGTGGGAGGCAGCAGATATTAATCACGCTGAGTTCGAGGCATCTCTGTTGGTTTGTGGGTTTTGAGCCATACACCTAGCCATCTCCTCTGTAGACAGCGCACACTCTGGGAACACACAGATATAGGAGGCAAGATGAAAGGAGAAGAGAACAGGATCCTGGGCTTAGGGGACGTCCTTCAAAAAAATCTCCTTACACGCCTTTCGAAGTTGTTCTGTAGACTTAAATATAGGGCTTTTAAAAATAGATCAAATGGTTTAAATATGACCGTGCTTCTCCACTCTGCGCCATCTCAGACTTTCCTATCGAGGATAAAATGTTTCCAACACCAGGCATAGTTTTGTAAAAACGTAGCTTATAAAAAGCACGCTGACATTGTAAAAATTAATAGTATTTTTTCTTGGAAGTGGAGCTTTTCAGTTCTCACAGTGGTAAGCTGCCATGAAAAGCAGACTCTCCCTCTTCCATCTTGTAAAGTAATCAGCCCTCTTGTCGCTTCCCCAGAGACAGTGGGTCTCTGGCCTGGACATCCTGAGGTCACAGCTGTTAATGGCTGTGCTGGGACAAAAGGTGGCCAGATACTCAACCTTTAAGGGAGTTCCTTAGAAAAGCTGGTCCTCCCGTCTCGTTTCCTTAAATGTCACAAGGAACCATGACTGCTATTCTCCAGTTTTGAAGGCACTTCTCCTTTCTTTCTACTAAGTTCGGTAATTAAAATCCTGATGGGAGAGGAAGGAATGGGCCTCAGACACTGTACAAAAAGGCTTGGGGTTGTCTTTGCTAGGTCTTCGAGGAAGGCTGTTGGGATTGCATTAAATCTGTGCTCAGCTTGGGAAGTGTGGCCACTGTGACACTATGGCTCTGCCTAGTCAGGCAGTGGGGGACATCTTCCTGTTGTCTGATGTTGCCTTTGATTTCCTTTATCAGAATACTGTAGTTTTCATTGTAGAGGTCTTTCACTTCCTTGCGTAGGTTAATTTATAAATAGTTAATCTTTCTTGATGATATCATGAATGATTTTTTTTCTCAGTGAGCTCATTATTGATGTACAGGAATGATATTGCTTTTTGAAAATTTCGTTAAGCTTCTTTTGTAATCGGTACACATCTGCAGCACACAATGATTACATTTATCGTGGGGAGTTTGTACACGTGTGGAACACACCTTAATTCCTTTGTCCGCTTCCTCTCCCATTCCTCCGTTTCGTCCAACTCTTACTCCCCTGCCCGTTGTAGGACTCTGACTATAAAATGTGTTGACTGTTGTTTCTCATTTATTTGAAGCGTGCTCTTATTCCCCTCAGGTCTGTCCTCTTTAGTTTCCATGATTGCAATTCTTATAATATCAGTGTATTTAGATTATGTCTCTTCTGGATTTTTCACCATCGGAAGCCATTGTAGTTTGCTGAGGTTCCTCATAAACCGTGACTTCTAAAAAAGTTGCACTCTTTACCAAGCATTTATAAATCTGCATACAGATGGTCCTCTAGCTTCCCTGTCCGCCATTACATTACTCAACTCTGACACCTGTCGCCTTGTAGACGGCCTGTCCTCTGATCTCGATGTCATCCCATTCATGATACTCTCCTGTATGTTCACCAAAGTCATTACTCACAATGTTGGACAGAAAAAAATATGAATGAAATATAAAATAAACTTCATCATGGCAATGAAGGTAGAAAGGGAAACAAATACAGTCGGGGGAGGGGAAGAGAGGGGCCACGATGACTGAGGTCTAGTGATGGGTGCGGACAGAAGCCTCACCTTTTGGGTGAGGTCAGCATCACCTGTAACAGCTGTGGGACATCCGCCCACCCGTCCACATGGGCACTGTCCTTTTTTTGTGGAGTTGGGGAACCTAACTGCCACAGTACAAATCCACAAGAATTCATGGTCTTGAATATTTGAAGGAAATCTGATTTTTCATGATCGAGTCAGTGAACAGTTGGCAAAAGTAGCTTCTTGTTTTTACGGGGGAAAGAGGATTAAAAATGTTCTGAAAAAGTCCAAAAATATCTGTGGACATTACATTGCTCCTGGAAAACACTATTTTGATGATTACGATGCAACTGAATCAGGGTCACATGAGGTACATTTCTGCTCAAGCGCACAAGCCTTAAACAAGAATGAAAAAGTGGTTACATCTCGTAAGGTTCCTTGTTTTCCCTCTTTGTCATTCTTCCATGCTTCTCCTTACACTTGGGAAGGACCCAGCAGTGTTCAAGAGCATCACTAAACCTCCGCTAGACCGAAATTTCTTCCTTCTGTTCCTCGTGCCACTCCTGGACACACCATGGATGGATGGATTTTTATCATGTTAGTGAACCTAGCAGCGGAAAACTAAGAGGCTTTCCCAAGTTTGCCGCATGGGTCTGAGGTCTGAGGAGCACAGTGTGAGGTCTTCTCCATTTCTTTCATGTTCCCTGTTTCCCCCAGATTTTAAATTTTCCTGGAATTTAAAATTTCTGTCTATGCACATATACAACTTTGAGCTTTCCAAGTTGTTATCCTAGAACATTTCTTAGCTGATATTGGGTGAACAACTTAGGACGGTTTCTCTTGTACCTGGGGAAGGAGCGCTTTGGTCCATAGAAGTGGCTGCCAGGCTCCTGGGCCGTGTGTGTGTCTCCAGGCTTTCAGCTGACTGTAACTTTGGCCTCAGCCAGCTCCAGCTTCCAAGGGATCCTCACAATTCGCCAGGAAGCACGGGCTACGGCTGGTCCTATCACAGAAGCTGAGTTAGGTAGAAATATTGTAGGCAGGCAGACAGGGAGGGGCCCTCTAAGGAGCCCGTTTGGAAGACTGGATTCACTGCAACTGTGGGGGAGACACCGACCTCCTCAAGGGCCAGATCTCAGGACAAAAAATAAACCAATGCACCCACACACTTCCCCTAGAGACAAACAACAGTGATTAATATTCTAAATGGTCCCCTTCTGTTCCTTGCCTGCTTGCTATGTGACCTGATTCCCCATTTGATCCCCATTTAATCAATATTATCTGAGCAATTATGCTCATAATTTTATTAATGGGCCATAGTTCTGTCCCACCCCATGCCTAACTTGTGATTTCCCATTTTTCCCCACCTTGCCTCTCAGTTTTCTTCCAGAAAAATCTCTAGAAAATGCAGGGTCCTCAGCAATCTGCTCTGGACCCCTTCTATCTCTTTCTCAGATAGAAGCTTTCTTTCCCCAATAAATATATTTTGCTCTTAACTGCCATTGTTCCTAGAATTCATTCTTCCATTTTAGAGAACATGAACTGGTACCAGACATCTAGCAGGCTGGGAGTTTCTTTCCCCTTTATCAGTCCCATTTACATTCTGTAATCATTTCTGTAATAATTTATTGGGTACTTTACTTACTTCTAAGTGCCATGTTGCTCAATTTCTGCTGCCTAGCCACTTCTTTAGTAGAATTTCCCACTGTCTTCCCTGTGTTTTTATAGAGAGATTTCTGCATTGTGATATTTGTCCTTCTAATGCCTGGACACTGCTTTTCTGCCGGCCCACCCTTTGGGCCTGGATTTAGCCTTTCTAAACCTGGGGTTCCTGTCTTAGTCCATTCAATCTCCTATAGCCTGGAAAGCTTATGAACAGTAGATGTTCTTTGCTCATGTTCAGGAGGCTCAGAAGTCCAAAAATAAGCCACCAGCAAGTCTGGTGTTTGGTGAAGGACTTCTTTGGTTGATAGATGGCTTACTGCTTTGTGTCAGGATTTCATGTGCTGGAGGAAACAGGGAATTGGGTTCCCTTTTATGAATTCACCAGCTCCATTCATGGGCTCCACCCTCATGATCTTGCCAAAGCTTCATTTCCTGTCTTGGTTACTTTTCTTTCATTACTAGGACAAAATACCTGACACCCAAATGAAGGAAGGGAACGTTTATTTAACTTACGGTTTTTGGAAGTTTTAGTCCATAATCGGCTGGCTCCAAGGTAGGGTGGCATGGCACAGGGGCAACCCTTCAAGGCAGCAGACAGCAAAGGGAGCCAGTGTAAAATGGGGGGAGAGAAAACCTCTTCTCCTGTCTTACATTGTACACCCCCCACCCCCCGGGCAGGTGTAGCACTCATAAAATCTCCCTGCCCTCCTCTCCCACTGTATGAGGATATTTACAAAGTAAGGATTCTGGCTCCCTGCTGAGTCTCGTAACCTCCTAAACTTCTCATGTTGACACAGTGTACCAGCCATAACCCCTCCTAATAGCATCCTGGCCCTCACACAACCTCCGCTCCAGCTGCGGGCCGAGTTTCCCTGGAAGGTTTGAGAGAGGACCTGCCCCAGTCCCAGAGCCCTTGCCTTGGGTTCTCTAGTAGACCTGGAATTTCACCTTTTAGCCAGTATTTTAGTTGATTCTCATCATTGGCAAGTTTGGGAAGCACGGGGGCAGCTCTGGCTCACTGGTTTGTGGGTGGAGGGGCATCACCTTGTTATCAGGCACAGCAGAACACAGAATGCACACGGAAATGCCACCCACCACACACCCTCTTTTGTTCTTCGCTGTGCCACGAGAGGGCAGTGTCCAGGGGTGTCACTTCCCGGCTCTCAGTATTGGGCCAGTGGCAACAGACTCGCCAAGAAGAGTGAGCCTGGTTTGGCTTTCCCGGACCACTCCCTCGCCCCCTCTGCCAAGGAGTAGGCTGAGGCCTTGCCCAGAAGCTGTTAAAAGATGCTGATTGAGAGCTGCTTTAAAGAAATGGCATTACTGTCACCAACATGGAGATAACGTCCTTTACGACACTCAGGATAGCTAGTTATATTTTGACCATATTTTTGCCAGGATGAGACGGGAAAGAGAGAACTATTTTCAAACCTCCCAAATGTAAGTTTTGCTCCTGAGCCCATCTGACTTGTGGCTTGGCAGGCTGTGGAGAGCTGTTGATAAGAAGGTGTACAGGGCCCAGCAGGGTGGCACAACCTGTCACCCCAGCCCTCAGGGAGCCTGAGGCAGGAAGATTGCAAGTGTGAGCCCAGTCTGGTCTCAAATATCTATAAAACATAGAATATAGAGTAAATATTACATATTAATATATGTAATGCACACACACACGCACGCATGCCGTATAAGGGGTGGGGAGAGACATCTTCCTGAAATGGCAGAGCCACAAATGGCACCTTCCGTGTTCAGGGCTTTTGTGTGACAGTCAGGGATCATCTTTGGTCCCTCTCCCCAGGTGGCTGTGGCCCGTGGGCTGGCGTGTGGAGAAGGGGACATGGATGGAGTGCACACGTGCAGTGGAAAAAGACACCAACAGGCGTAAAATAGCATGGGGAACAGCAAGGCCCATTCTGCTTATTAATAGAAGAAACTAGAATATGGAGCGATTTTCCTGCAAGGGGACAGAAATTTATAGAAGTTACAGAACAATTTGTTGTCCCTGAGTTTTTTTTTCATTACCAATAAATGCAGACCATAATAACAGGTTTGCTCCATTTTCCCATTGCGAAAGTAATACTTATAAAGCAATATTTGGAATTATAGAAAGTTAGGGAAAATGGATTCATATTTTTGGCATTTGAAGATCACCGGGTTTAACGTTTTGTAACGTTACTTTCCAGCTTTTCCTTTGGGGTTTGAAACGGTTTTGGACAGGATGCGTGGGCCAATGACCTGAGATCCAGGAAGCCATGAGGTCGCTGAGCCCTGGGTGAGAAGCCCAGGCCGCAGGTGTCCTGCGGAGCTGTCCGCCGAGAGCGCTTGGGGTTCCTGTCCCTTGCGGATCACCGTGACCCTGTTCTGTGTGTGTTTCATGGATAAACCCTGAGTCCCTGCTAGCTTGCGCCCTTGCCCCAATTTCTGCAGTCTTCTTGAAGCCGCCCTTCTTAGGACTTGGAACCAGCTGTCCCCTCTCCACCCCAGCTCTGCCCCCTCCGCAGGGTGCCTCTTCCCCTGCTGACCACACACTAGGCGTTCTTGGAAGGGTCCTAATTTGAACTCTTGCGTGAGAGCAAACCTGTAATTTTCATGAATTAAAGAACTGGGAGTCCCTGGCCTCTCGTTGGTGCTTCCCTCCTTCCTTCCTGCACTGTGGACTTCACAAACAGTGAAGTCACCTCTTAAAAATGCCAAGTTGATGGCTTTCTATTTCCATAGGAAAAAGTAAGATGGTGCAATCAACAATCAGCAGTAACACTGTCTTACCGTTAACTTCTCCTGTCAATATTCATATTTTACAGAATGGGCCTTGTGATAAAAATAGGTTACTACATACAGATACCTACTGGAAATGATCTTATTGAGGTAACATTTACGTACAAAATACTTTCCAGCTATGTGAGTTTGGGCTTTTGCGTGTCCTTCTGTAATCAACGCCAGAGAAACAGAACATCTGAGAAACAAAACATTTCCTTTATCTCTAATTTCTCTCAAGTGTCTTTGAAGTTGGTGTCCACCTGTATGTCATCTTTTAAGAACATTTAAATGAATGTGCATGAACTATACATATTAGTGGAACATTTGTATCCCCCCTTAATGCTAGGTAGTTACTGTTGTTCTCTGTGTTGGAGATGAGAGTCTGTGGGATAGAACTGGCTAATATGTCCTTTTTTTGTTCTTCAGTTCTACCTAATATTTTTGAGTTCATCCACATTGTTGTGTCTTGTGGAGTGTGTTGTGTTATTACTTTTCATTGCTGAGTAATGTTCCCTTACATGGCTATATAACAATTTCTTTATCAAATCGCCTGTTTGTAAACATTCGGATTGTGTCTAGTTTGGTTGTTATAATTCAGACTGCTATGACTGTATAATGCATGGATCTACATTTTCATTTTTTTTGAGTAAATACAGAGGAATGAAATTTGCAATAGGGAGATTTTCTAGGGAGATTAAATTTTTTGAACTATGAAGCTTTGAGCTATTTATATATTCTAGATACTCTTTTGTCAAATAACTGGTTTGGAAATATTTCTTCCCAGTGTATAGCTTGTCTTTTTCATTTGTAATCATCTTTTACAATTCAAAAAGTTAATTTTTATGACACCAGATTTAGCTGCTTTTCCTTTGAAAAATGGAACTTTTGTTGTGTAGATTCTGCAGGATTTCTTCCACTAAAATGTTCTGTAGTTTTACAGTTCACTTTTAGTGGAGACCTGCCCGTGGTCTCCTTGGCGTTAGCTTTTGTATCCTCTGTGAACCCTTTGGCTGTGGGTGTCCGATCACGGCAATGCCGTTTGTGGGGAAAGTAGTCCCCAGCCATCAACTTGCTTTGGTTCTTTGTCAGAAGTCAGTCAGGCGCGCTTGTGGGGTGCTGCTTCTGGCTTCCGTGCCTGGCTCCACCAACCTGAGTTTGTCCTTCCGCCCAGATCACGTGGCCTTGATCCCCACAGCAGGTTTTTTATGTCCTCCATAGGCATTTGCAGTTTTCAACACACACAACCTGTACATTTTTGCCTAATTATGTAATTATTTCACTCATTGTTAATAATATGGTCCTTTTAATTTTGGTGTTTATATATGCCCTCTGATAATACAGAAATACAATTATTTTTTGTATGCTTATCATGTATCTTGCAGTTTTGCTAAACCTGTTGGCTAACTCTAGAAGGTTTTTGTAGATCCTCTGGAATTTGCTATGTAGATACATTGCATCGTTGGTAAATGCAGACAATTTTATCTCTTCTTTTTTGGTCTGGGTGTGTATTTCCTTTTCTTGTCTTATTGTATGGGGGACACATCTGACCTGTTTAACGAGAGTGTGTGTTCCCTTGTTCCAGTCTTAGGGAAAAAGCATTTGGGTTTTCATCACTAAGCATGATGGTAAGTGCAGATTTTCTGTTTTCCTAAGTTGAATAAGTTTCCTCTGTTTCTGTTTCATGGATCACACACACACACACACACACACACACACACACACACGTGCGCTCACACTGACCAATACAGTGGGTGTTTAGTTATTACAACAAAAGACACATGGCCATTAATCCCTCGTGGCATCCTCCCCTTCTCTTTGAACACACTCCTCCCATTTGCCTTGCCACATTCTGAAGCAGTTCTGGAAGTCCTCTTTTGTGTCTTTATGAGGTGTGATAAAAAGTACAGTGACTGCTGCAGCCACGTGCTCTCCAAAGGGAAGGCAGGCTCTTAAAAACATTATGCTGTGTTCTTTCCCACCTCAGTCATAGGACCTGGCTCTGTGTGACTTCTAGCTCTTCCCTAACGTCACAATGGTCATGAAAGGAAAACTGTTTTGAATATATTCAGGACTTCAAAGCAGCCAAAACAGTGCAACTAAAGACATTCATGCGTATGTGTATATTGTATATGGAAAACATCATACTAAAATATGTAATCGACAGGTATTAGATTTTAACACGGTTTTTAAGCATTGATCAAAATGATCATGTAAAGAAATTCCACAAGTCCAAAAAAAATGATCATGTGAAATTTCCTCTTTAGTCCGGTTGACACGGTAGATTACACTGACTGATTTTCTTACATTGAAGTATCTCTGAAATAAAACTCATTTGGGCGTAGTAGAGAATTATTTTGGTATTTTTAAAAATTATTTTTCACTAGTAAGTTGTTGAGGATTAGGTATCCATATTTAAAGAGATATTACCCATGACTTTCTCATATTGTGTTGATTTGGTTTGATATCTGGATAGTATTAACTTCCTGAAGTGGAGAAGGCAGCGTTTCAATTTCTTCTGCTTCCTGAGAAATATTTTAGAGCACGGGTATTCATCCCCATTCAGCACTTGGCAAGGTCTCCGGCAAAGCTCTCTGGGGTTGGAGATTTGTTTTAGAGTTCTAAATAGCAAATTTAATTTCTTTAATAGTCATCAGCCCACTGAACGTATCTGTTCATATTGGGCGAGCTGTGGTAGACTGAGTTTTCTGAGAAACAGGTCCATTGCTTCTCACTTGTCCGACTTGAGAGTGTGGTGTTGTCCGCCTTGTGACCTTGGTGTCTGCAGGTGACACAGTGCTGCCTTCCTTCTTAGTCCTCATAGTGATAATTTGTGTTTTGTCTCTTTTCTTCCTTTTCATCTTGCTAACAGTGTGTCAGTTTCATTAAGCTTCTTTAAAAGAACTAGTCTCTCTCTCCCTACCTCTGTCAGTCTCTCTATTTGTCTGTCTCTATCTGTCTCTCTCTGTCTCTATCTCTATCTCTCTGTCTCTGTCTTTCTGCCTCTGTCTCTCTGTTTCTCTCTGCTTCTGTGTCTGTCTCTGCCTTTATCTGTCTCTGTCTCCATTTCTCAGTCTCTGTCTGTCTCTGCCTCTCTGTCTCTGTCTCCCTGTCTGTCTCTGTCTCTCTTTCTCTCTCTGCCCCCTCTCTATACACCTTCTCATTTCTTTTCTCACTAAGTTCATATTTTCTTTCAGCCTGGGCATATCTAAGATAGCTGTTTTAAAGTTCTTATTTGCTTCCTTCATTATGTCTGTCTTTCTGCTTCTGTATTGATTTATTTCTCTTGGTTTGGGACCATATCTTTTGATTCTTTGGATTTTAAATGATTTTTCTTAGGATGGCAGACACTGTAAACACTGTGTTATTGAAAATCTGAATGTTGGTCTTTCTTTAGAAAGCTGAACTTTATTTGGCTAAGGAGCTAAGTTATCTGCAGTTGAGGGTAGTTGCTGTGAAGCCGGTTTAGAACTCTGCTGGGGTGAACCTAGAGCTAATTTTGCTTTGGGGCTGGTTTATGTCTCCTCTTGAAGCCCATTGTGTGGGGAGGTCTGGGACCAGTGTGTCGACTCTGGGTTTGGTTGTGGCTGGCAGCGGCTAAGCTCCCGGCTCACAGGTTCCCGGACTGTTTTGCCCGGATGTGTAGGGTTTCATCAAAGAAGGACTTGTGGTGACTGTCAGTTTCCAGGCTCTTTCCTGCTGGTGCTGTGTCCCCCACAGTGGTACTCTGCCTCCCTGAACTCTGAGCTATGTCTCCTGACATAGCTTGGAGCTCATAGCTATGTCTCCTGAACCTCCACATGGAGCTTCAAAATGTTCATTCTCAAATGCACCCAGAATGATGGAGTATCTTGATGTACTATACAAAAGTTCACTCTTCTCCTCCACCTCTAAATTAATAGGATGGGTTTTTTCTGAGACTGGGGATTTAGTGAGTAGGACTAACAATTCAATTGTTTTCTCCTTATTTTTTAAGATAAAAATCACAATCTTAAGAACGAGGAGGTTCACGGCACCCAAGTTTGCTCACCATGGCCCTCGCTGACTTTGGGATGTTTTCTCCCTCTCTTGATGTCTGTATTTGGGCTTATTGAATCAGGAGGCTTTGGGGTTGTCTTGATTGATGAGTTTAAAATGATCTCCTTGGATATGGCATAATACAAATCTCAGAAGAGTTGTACTCAGGGTAAAACTGAGAGGAGTTTCATGCTGTGTGAATAGATTTACTCACATGATGAGATCTTGGCATTTTCTAGAAAGAGATCTTAGCCAGAGGTATTGAGCTGATCAGTGTGGGTGAGAGAAAGGTCTCGGTGTTCACGAGCTTGCTCAGAAAGGCTTCCTCATGTTTATCAGGAGAGCTCCTCTCCTCAGGCCCCTGTGGACAGCTGGCCCTGTCCACCAATGGCAGGATTGGTGTGGAGGGAAGCACATCTCTTCTCTCTGTCACCCCAATGCCCCTGCAAGTTTTTCTCAAGAGCATTTAGAAAAACTGGAAATGATCAAATGATATAGTTATAGGCAAGTTAGTTAACTGATGACTCTGTTGGTAAATACATAGGTTCGATAACTCTAAGGAAGACTTTTGTCTTTTTGGTAAACACCAAGTGAGAGGATCATTTTAAATACAAAACATTTTAGAAATTCTGAGAAAGCTATTGTTCAAGACTCCAGACTAAAAATCCAGCTGGATAATGAAATGCTAGTATTCGGGTCAGTCAGACCTTTAAGTCAAGTTGAAATATTCTCAGAAGGACGATTGGGAAATTCATGGAGCCTTCTGGCTCCTAACCATTTACAAAGAGAGCAAAATCATGCAGAGATTCAATGAAATCACACTGACGTGGGAAACTATAGTTTTTTTAATTTGTGGAAAAATAATTTTGAGTTTGTGGTATTTCAGCTGTAATGAAGAACAGAATATTATGAGATGGCTGATGTGTTCTTCTTTTGTTCTATTTTCTTGACTAGTTTGTTGTTGATTCCTTTGGGATGTCTCTGTCCATGGGGCAATAGCCCGTGTGCTTTTTATCTCCGTGAACACACGCTTGCAGTTGCATTTTCTGAGGAAGCGACAGTTTGTGGCCTTCTGAGCTGAGAATCGAAGACCAACTCCCTGGAAGCATCGTCTACCTTCTGAAATCATCGTACTGGTGAGTCAGAAAATGGAGTGAAGTGTGGATGCACTTGGCATGTTTTCTACAAATACTCTCAAGAAGGCATTTTGTTACTGAACCTTTGACTCCTATGGGTAGATATCAGCACCATTCGGGTCCCAGGGTAGAGAGAAGAGGCCACACCAGCAAGCAAGCCCAGTCTGGGAAACTGCGTCATGCACAGGCCACTACTGGACTGACAGACAGAACCCCGCCCTTTCTGGCACACAAGAAGTACCCAGTTCCCCACCCCCACCCCCTGCCATAAGCGACTGGCTTATCCAGAGTAACACAGGCTGCGATGATAGCTATGGAGGTGAAATGCAGTTGGATGCCTGTAGTGCTTTGGTGTTTCACTAACATTGCAGTCCAGGGCCAGTGGTCTGATCACAGGTTCAGAGGATAGCGGTACACAGTATGGCATTTAGTGGGGATCTCCTTCTGAGGGCTACAGCCATTGCTGATTCCCCGTGGTCTTGTTTTGGAAGTCCCATATCATTTCCATTGTTTTGTTGGGTTGGGTTTTATTTTCTTTTTGCTTGATTACGTCAGATCTGATGGCAGGAGCAGCTATCTCAAAGAGGAGCAGATATATTATGGTAGCAATTTTGGATTTACTATTGGCTTGTTTTGAAGTCCTTTACTGCATCCACTGTTTTGTTTTTGTTTCTATTCTATTCTGTTCTGTTTGATTTTTACTATGTCCAAAGTTATCTGCAGCTATTTTGAAGACATCCAGAGGCATTATGGTAATTATTATTGACTTTATAATGTCTTGAAGTCCTGTATCTCTTACACTGGTTTGTTTTTATTGTTTTATCCTTTTAAAAATAATAAATAAGCCACTATTCTTTCTTTCTCTGCAAGAACACACTTTGTCCTGAACTGTTTGGATCCAAATGGGTGAATGTCCAGTAAACATCTGTCAAACAAACAAGTAATCCTTAAGTGGGGATTGAGGGGTTCTGCTCCTAGGGACCCCGCGAGGTTCTCCGTGGCGCCCACCCCTCATGGCGCTGACCCTTAAAACAACAGCTCATCTGTCCTGCTGTAACTCCACACTCCTCTTCTGGTCCCTAAACAAACTTTGTCTCCCTTTCAGGCAGGCCCCAGAGGTTCTCAATCCCCTCCCCACACCGTCCCCTCAGGTGGTCTCCACCCCTACACCAGAAAGGGCCCCACTCCTCTCCCGATGTGGTGACCCATCCTCCCACCCACATAGTCACCACGCATTCCAACCCCATAAAAGCGACCCCCCCCCCCCGCTTCCTCTCCTTCGAGGGTCCCTGCTGCCCCTGCAGCCCTCTGGCACCTGCGACCAAGGCTTTACCTTACCTCTGCCCTTGTCTGTCGCCTGTGCCAAACACCTAGCAGGGATGATGACCCAGTGCTGAGGTCTATGGAGAATATGTGTTTCTATAAATTCTCCAGCGCAAAGTAATAAAGCATGAGTTTCTCAAACATCATGTAACTAAAATGGTCAGAAGTACACAAAGTATTCGAAAGTCATTCTGTGAGCCAGGACTTGGGTTTTAGATTTATGAATTCTATTTTCTACCTTAAAGCAAATGAGTGCATTTTACCTGGTTGACAAACTGACCTGTTTTTTGTGTTTCACAAGGAGCTGTTTTGCTCACTGTTGCCTAGTTATTACCCTTTCAGGATTACGACATATTTGATCTCTCTGGGATATTGACAGCACAGTGGGTCACTAAAAGTCACCCAAGATGCTGCCTTATGCCCAGGCAGAGTTTCTATCCTTTCCATTAGTCACGAGGGAGGCAGTGTTACTGGCCACCCACTGTGTACTAATAATGATAGAGGGGAATGAAACTTGCGACCTACTATGTCCGAGAGTTTGTGTTCTCTAAAATCAAAGAATGAATTTTAGGAAAAACAGAGGTTAAGAGTAGAATATATTTATTGAGAGAAAGAAAGCTTCTGTCTGAGAGAGACAGAAGGGGGTCCCGAGTGGGTTCTTGAGGACTCTGTCTTTTCCATGGACTTTTATAGAGTGAAACTGTGGGGTAGGATGGGTTTAAGGAAAAACTGCGAACTTACAAGGCAGGTGGGCAAAAGGTGGGACAGAACTATGGTTAGCCAATAAGATTAATAGTTCAGGTAAGATTGATTAAATTGAGGACAAATGAGGAAGTGAGTCACGTAGAAAGTGGGCATTCTTAGAGAGCCCTTACTCTCCCCTAGGGGGTTGGAATGGAAACTCCTGCCTTCCTCAGGGTGATAGGGAACTATTTAGAATATCAGTCCTTAGGATGTGGATGTATTTGTTTGATCTTTTGTCTTGAGGCCTGGGCCACAGCAGGAGGTGTCTGTCTCCTCCACAGTTGCAAGGTATCTGGGATTTTGCACTGGTGTTTTTGAGGACCTAGCCCTGTCTGACTGCCTATAATATTTCTAACTAACTCAGCTGCCTGCAACAATAAGCTGCACAGAAATTCTGCAAATCCTCAGTCTCCTTTTGCAGATTCCGATATCATAATTGAGCATCGTATGAGTAATGAGAGCTTCTCAGGACTCATGTGGTCAGCAGCCAGGAGTCCTGTGAATATGTTTATAGTGTTTCTTAAATTTGCTGCTCGGGAGGACACTCTAAATCCCCTGTCATTATTTATCTCAAAGCTGAAGTCAGTGTAGATACAACGACCAGATTTAGCAAAGTAAACCTACTAAATTTAAACTTCAGATAAATGAATGATTTTTAGTATAGGTATAGCCTATGCCTAAATGTATTAGGACATAATTATGCTGGAAAGTTGTACATCATGTGTTTAAAATGTCAAGTTAGCTGAGCACTCTGAGTTCTCTCTGATAAAGCTTTCATGTGGGGGTATAGCCAGAGACATCACCCCCGATGCCTCCACTGGTCCTTTGGCACATGTTGAGAGCCAGTGAAGCAACACTATTAGATTACCAACCCTCTGGATCTGCTAAGGCTGTGGGAGGGCGGAATCCCAAGTAACAGGACTACTTACTGGGTCTCCATTTATCTTTGCAATGTTAATATGCTTCCCTGTGCTTGAGTCACTTTGAGTAGGAAACAGATAGCCAAGAGGATTTTCCCATGATGCCCTGCTCTCTCTGGATGCCTCCTGGGAGCTGTGGGATGAACTTGCTCACCGTGGGTTAAGTGATTGGGGAATGTCCCAGGTGTCCTCTGCACTGAGGATCATGGGTGGATTTTTCATGAAGCTAATAAAGCTATACTTTTAGGGCATTCATTGCATCTAAGATCCTGTCCCTAATTCTCTGTTCTTTACCTTAAAAAAGGGCCCACCAACCTGTATAAGATCCAGGCTCTGTGAAAGTCTGGGCTCCATCCCCTTCCTTGTTTAGGGATGAGTCTAGTAGGCAAGCTGTGGAGAGCTGTGCTTTGAATAATTTCCAGATAAAACGACCAAACTGCTGAGATAGAAGTTTTCTATTTAGACGAGCTGTGAGCACTTCTCTTGAGCTCCTGACCACCTGCTTTGTTTTAGTTACTGGCTTCTCTCCTTCCCTGGTGGTGAGTGTCACAGTGTGCTCTCAGTGACTCGAGGGCTGAAATCTGATGGTAGGACAAGTCCTTGTGTGTTCCTTTTCTCTGGTGAGGCCGCACCTAGTTCAGTACCCTGGTAACCAACAGGTGTGACAACACGCTTGCGTGAACTTCTGGGTCTCTGGGAAGGAAAATCGTTTCTTCTTTTTGCCTGGGTCCTTCCATGTGTCACTTAGTTACTTTTTCAACTTCTAATGGCTGCTTGTCACCCTTTGTTCCAGTCCTCAAGCCCCAGAGCTTCGTAGGACATGGGCGAGGTAAAAGCTGGCCTGTGGGGGGGCTCCTCCTCTCCTCAGACCCTCAAGCCCAGCTCGGCAAGTCAGTAGCCTGGCCCTGTCTCTGCAGGACATTTGCAGCTTCCTGCACCGCCCGGAGGAATCCCAGTGGGGTCCTTTCCTTGGACTGCACCTCTGTTTGCTGATGCTTTCATTCTGTTGGGGGTTGCATCTCTTTTTTTATGACTTAAAAACCCAACAGCTCTGCAGTTTGCATCTGGGAAGTGACAGGAGGGTCTAACATATTTCAGGGCTGGCCCAGACTTCTCCATCAACTCCAGACTTGTTCAGCCACTGCGTGGGGCATCTTCTGGGTGTCTCAGACCCAAGGTGTCTGCAGCTGGGCTCCTGGGGTGCCTGTAAACCTGCTCCTTCTGCGGTCTTCCTTGTCTTGGTAAATGACAAGGTCACCTCGCCAGATGCTCCAACCAAAAATTGTGCCGTCCTTTCTGAGTCCTCTATATTCTCACATCTTCTGTGTGAATGACTGATACTCAAATCTGCCAAGTCCTCTCTGTCTTCGCCTTTCAAATCTCCCCAGAATCTGAGCCCTGCTGCCCGTCACCATTGCAAGCACCCGCCCTGAGGGGCTCCCTCTCCTCCCTGGTGCTGTGACAGCCTCCTCCCTGCCTCCCACTCCCATCTGTAGTCTGCTCCCAGTGAAGCAGCCAAAGCAGCCCTTTCGATCTGCAAGTCAGAGCACATTTTCCTCTGCGCAAAAGCCTCTACAAGCTGGGCCAGGCGGCTCGCTCATTAATCCCAGCACTCCGGGACCCTGACGAAGGAGGACTGCAAGTTTAAGCTCAGCCTGAGACTTAGACCCTGTCTCAAAATAAAAAAATAAAAGTAAAAGGGCTGAGTGTTACAGCTCTGTATGAAAACCTTAAGTTCAATCCCCACTACTGCAAACTAAACACATCTATGTGCACACAGACTCAAACACGCGCACACACACACGCACTCTGTCCCTCTCCTGTGTTAGGAATAAAGACTCTCATCCTACAGTGGCCAGCAGCGTAGAGCTGATCAGATGCCGGCTCCCGCTCTGTCCACCTTCTGGTCTCACCCTCCATTGCCCCGCCCCGCCCCGCCTGCCGACCTCTTGGCTGTCTTCTCATCAGTGCCTTTGCTCGTGCTGTTCTGTCTGCCTGGCTTGTTCTGGCGCAGGGTCGTGTGTGTGTGTGTGTGTGGACTGTTTTCCTACCTCTTTTAAAAATGTCAGTCTTTCATTTTTTTCCCCCGTGTTTGTAATACAGAATGGCGATGTTCCTTTTAGGGAAATGGTAACGCATATACTGTACGCTGGTCACTTCTCTCCCTTTACCTTTTCTGCCTTTCCTTCTCCCCACCCCCTTTCTCCCTCTCCAGGAGTCTGCCCTTTAGTTTCCCACCGTCTCTTCCTTTCTTGCTCTCCCCCCTCCTTCTTTTCTGTTCTAGGTTTTGCAGTAAAGGAAAACATGTGCTATGTAACACGTGTGCCGAGTCTGGGTTACCCTGATGCTCTTGAGCTCCATCCGTTTTCCTGAGCTTAATGTGATCTCACCCTTCTTTATGGCTGCCTAATATTCCATGGCGTGTGTACACCGCATTCTCTTTATTCATTTGCGGCTGGTCATCCAGGCTGTTTCTAGACCCCCTACTGTGAATTGTGCTGCAATACAATAATTGTACACCATAGTGTGGTGTCTTTAAGTCATTTGAAAATATAGCCAGGAGCTGTAAGTGGGTCATACAGTGTTTCTGTTTTTAGTGCTTTGCAAAATCTACGTCCTGATTTCTGTAGTGGTGATACAGTTAACCTTCTCATCAACAGTGTGGGAGGGTTCCTTTTCCTTCACGACACTGTTTATCATGTTCTTGATGATGGCCATTCTGACTAGTGTAAGGTGGAATCTCAAGTTGTTTTGATTTGCGTTTCCCTAATTGCTGAAGATATTGACTGTTTTTTCATCTACTTATTGGTCATCTATCCTCCTTCTTTTGAGAAACATTTTGTGTGGGTTAGATTTCTTTAGAGGAATATAATCAATGGGAAAAAATATATATGTGATCAGAGATGGCAGAGTCCACACCGGCTGTCCACAGGCTGGAGGACCCAGGAGCGGTGCCGGCCAGAGCCAGAGGGGACAAGGCTGTGACACCAGGCAGAGATGAAGGTGGGGGCCTCCCTGAGCAGCCCCGGGGGAGGTCTGTGTGGAAAGGTGGGGAGGCTGGAGTCTGCCGCCCACAGTGACAGCGGCGGAAGGTCACCTGCTCAGGCACAGTGGCACTTGTCAGAGGCAGGTGGCCTTCTTCCTGCTAAGCCCTCTTTCCACCTGGCTTTGAGCCCACAGCAGGGCGGTCTTCCCTCCGCCTGCTGGCCTGCACACCACACACCCAGAGAGGGCTTTGCTAGCCTGTTGGACATTTCTTAATCCAGTTAGGCTGAAAGTCATGGTTAATGGTCACATGTATATTTAGTTCCTTTGCCCATATTTTGATGGCTCATTTGTTTTGGGAAGTTAATTTCTGGGGGGGGCTCTTTACATATTTTGGATATTAGTCCTTTATGAGAAGAATAGCTGTCAACAGTTTTCTCCCATTCTGGAGGTTACCTCTTCACTCTGTTGATTGATCTGTTGCTGTGCAGAAGCTTTTTTATATGATCCCTTTGGTTGATTTTGACATTATTTTCTTTGCAATTGGAATTCTGCTCAAAAGTCTCTGCCCATAGCTGAGGTTTCAAGTGTTTCCCTTACGTGACCATGACCTTCCAACAGTTTTAGAGTTTCTGTTTTTATATCTAGGGCTTCGATTCATGTTGATTTGATTGTAGCGTACGATTCTGCAAGTGGATATCCAATCTTCCCAGCACCATTTGCTTAAAAAGCTGTCTTTTCTTCAGCATGTGTTTTTCTCCTTTGTCAAAAACCAGGTGGCTGGAGGTACATTCAGCTGTTTTTGTGTCTTTTGTTGTATTCCATCAATCTTTTATTTAAAATTACACCTCACACTTCTTATTCTCTGTATTAATTTTTTCCCATAGCATTCATTATTTTTAACACACGATGTTTATTTTAATTTTTATATTTTCCCTGAATGAAAAGATAAGCTCCATAAAACCAGGGACTTTTGTCTGTTTTTGTCACTCTGTATTCCTAACTTTAATGTCTGGCACGAGGAGACAGAGCACTCAAGAAATAGTCATTAATGTATAAAACAGGACAAGAAAGTCAGTCTTAAACATCTGCTTCATGTGTACCGTCAGCAGTTCTTACAGGGTCAGAAACACTCAGCTTCTTTTTCTTCTTGGCACTTGCCTTTATATATATATATATATATATTTGTTTCTTTTTCTTTTTTCCCTGCCGTTTGTTTTTTGAGCCAAAACCTGCTCTCTCCAAGCCAGACCCTTAAGAAAACTGCAGCTGGCTCTTCACAAGGTGTGTATTGTGCTGACGAACCCCAAGAGGGTCCTTCATGTAGCACGGAGGATGAGGCATAATCAGTAGTGACAAGGAAGACATTTCCAGCACCTGTGTTTGTCACATAGATTTTGGTTCATGGAATAAATTTCTAAAGATTTATTTAGTAGAGTATTAACTGTGTTTGCTAAAGATCCCATGGGGAAGGGTCATAATTTATATTTCTTCAAAGACAACCAGGACTCGCTTGTTAAGTGGACTGGTAACACAGGGCAAATATTACCACCTAAACACGCTTCATCCACTGTTGAACTCTGTAGATCAGTTCACTGGGCTCCTGCCTTGGGCATCCTTCCACATGGCTGGCGTCTCCTGGAGCCCACATGATCATTACTGATGCCTGGGAACCTTCTAGTACATTCACTTCAGAGCCTCCAGATCCTGCTGTGTGGTCTACTGCATCCTGAATCTGGGGTTTAGTGTGCTAAGCTATGTTATCCCTTCTGCTCAGGATTTCCCAACTCATAGACATCCTGACTTAGTTTGACTTTCCCCCTGAAATACCATGAATGTGTGAGCTATCTCAGAGATGCATTTTATTGAATTATAACATACATACAGACTACCCCACAATCCATAAGTGCTCAATGAATTATCACTGAGTAAGCACAGCTGTAATGTTAACACCTCGGCGTCTGGAAGTCTTCCCACACCTCCTGGTCAATATAGCCTCCGCCTCCTCCAGGAGCCGCTGTCCTGGTTCCTAAGACCTATGCTCAGCCAGCCACCCCCACGTCCAACTTTAGACAAATGAAATTGTTCTGTGTGAGTCTTTCATTTGGCTTCTTTTGCTCCATATTGTTTGTGGAGTTCATCCATGTCATAGATTGTAGCTGTGACCCATTTTCTTTTATTATTTATAGTATTCTGTTCTATGAATGTCATAATTTATTATCCTCATTTAAAATTTTTAACAAATGTTGCTTCTTTGGACATTCTTGGCAGTACTTGTGGTTTGCACAGCTCGTTATCTGTTGGGAATACACTTCAGAGTGAGTTTCTGGGTCATAGGTGCGCACATGTCAAACCTCAGTAGATGATTAACCTGTTTTCTTAAACCATTACCCCAGTTTACTTCCCATCAGCACTGTGAGAGAGTCCTCTTACTACCATTGTCCACACTGGAATTCTTAATTTGCACCTCTCTGACTACAAATAAGGTCGAAGATATTTATTGTTTTTTTGTGAAGCATCTGCTCAAGTATTTGCTTCATTTTTTCTATTGGATTACATGTCCAGTTATAATTAATTTACAGAAGTTAAAAAACTATCTGAATACAAACCCTGTGTTATTTATATGTGTTGCAAATTATCTTCCAGCACTCTACAGCTTTTTCATAATCCTGTGAGTGGTGTTTGTGTTGAAAAGGAAGTTCTTAGTTTTAATGTCCAACGTATCAATCTTTTCTCATGAATAGTCATTTTTGGTCCCATTTATTAAATGTTCCCTTACCCCAAAGTGTTGTTATTATCTTTGCATGTTACATTTTTGGGTCATTTTCTAATTAGTTTATTATCTTCTCTTTTACACTTTGCATATTTATATCTACAGTATGCTTGGAATGAATTTTCCTGTATTGTGTATGAGGAAGGTCATTTCATTTTTAATGTAGATACCTAATTGGCCCAACATTTGTTGAAAAGACCATATACTTTGTGTGGATTTCAATTTGAAAAATTTTAATTATATTTATCTTTATAACTATGATTTATATAGTAAAGGTTTATATAGTAAAGGTTATAGTAAAGGGTATGGTGTAGTGTACCCTTTATACTTTACACTTTATACTATAGTAAGTATACTATACTTACTATAAAGGGTATAGTATAGTAAAGGTTAAACCTTTATATAGTAAAGGTTAACAAGTAGGTTATGCTATCAGTTTTTCTTTTACAGTCTTCTTTTTTAAGTGCTGGAGAATGTATCTTACCTTAATCATTTGAAAAATTCATTAATTGAAGCAACTAAAATGTGATCCTTTTTGGAAGAGCAATTTAAAAATTAGTAGTAGATATTTAATTTTCTATTTAAATTTATTGGCACTGATTACTAATGTACTCAGTTTCTTAAACATCTGGAATCCATTTTAATCATTTATATTCTTGCAGAAATTCAGACATTTAAAGACATGGTTCATTTTTATTCATGTAGAGATACATTTAATATTCTTTTACATATTTAAACAATTCTTGTTAAACACATTCTTGCCTGTGTAACTGTAGTATAATCTTCCTTCCTATAATCATGATCTGTGTGAGCTACAGACCGAGTGTCTTTGGCCCTGTTATCTGTTGCTGTGAAGTAAATTTCTCCAACACTTAGCAGCAGCTTGAGACCACAGACACTCATTATGGCTGTGATTTCTGGGGTGCAGGCATCTGGGGGAGCGGGGCTGAGTGACTCTGGCTGAGCATGTCTCATGAGGTGCGGTACAGGCTTCTGCCCAGGCTGCATTCATCTTTGGGGTCCACAGGAGCCGGGATCCTCTCACACCTCTTTGCTTAGACGTGGACTGAGCTTAGAGTCTCATTTGCTGGAAAGTCCACGTCCAAAGTCTTCTCTCAGATTGGAGGTAAACCCTTAGAGATGAGCCCCTGTAAAAATAAAAAGGAAAGATACATACTTCCAATATGCAATAGCACAGGGTAAATATTTCCATCCTGTTGGAGGCCATGGGTTATAAACTGAGTCCAGGGGACATCCATGTTTGTCCTTGTCCTGCCACTTTGAGCCAGGTTGGAACCAGAATCTCCCTGCTGTTTTCTGGTCATAGTGGAAGGCGTAGGGCTAATGACTGCCCGATGCTCACAGGGCAAAATGAGACCTGCTGAGGATGATGAGGTCCCTGGGGAAACTGGGGACACTACCTTGTCCTGATCCTTGCAGGAATGCTTGGTTCTTCTTACCAGCCCACTGTAGTCACCATTACTGTTCCCAGAAACACCCACCGTCCTTCACCCATAGTCCTTGACTCAGATGTAATGAATAAATATCAAGGTTCTGGGTGCCTTGTGGCCTTTTGTTCCTCATGAACAACTGGTCATCCCAGATCCCTATTTTGTCTCTTGCTCATGGGCTGTGACACTTGGCGGGAGATTGGAGACTCACTACTGGGATCCTCTGTAACTGACACTTGAACAGGGTCTTTGATAGCATTCTGGACAGGAGGAATAGGGATTAAAAAGGGACCAGACCAAAAGCAGCAATGCAAACATTAAATCTCATAGGTCCATTTGTAGCACCCAGGGCAGGTTGTGTCCAGATGTAAACTCCAAAGAGCTTGAGCAGCCCCGCCCCATGACCTTGCTGGTTGCAAACTATGTGGCCTTCCTCTTGGGCTGGCTCCACTCTTTTAGGCTGGCTCTGCTCATTTTCTTAGGCAGATAATCCATGATTTTGGCATCTCCAGTTGCCCAGAGTCCCCACTGAAAGTTTGGCTTTACTCTCAAAGCTTTGTGCATCACCCTCTCAGGTGCACATTGCCTCGCCTTCCAGACACTCCTTTGAAATTTGGGATTGAATGGCCCCATAATTCTTGCACTTTTTATGCCTAAAAAACCAGCACCTTGAGTCAAAGTTACTTGCTACTAGCTTGATCATTATAACCCTTAGGCCATGGCTAGAGAGGCTTCTGAGTGCATGGAGAATTGAAAGTTGGGGAAACAGTGCTCTAGGTGGCCTTGATGAGCAGGACTCCCTACTCAAAGTAAAATATTTCAAAGGAGTTTACTCTTATCCACCCTTGAGTCTGTCTGTGATTGGTGAGGTCTTGCTGACTCCCTATGTGGTCTCAAGGCATTCTTATTCTTTTACAATGTACTTGATTTTTTTTTTTTAGTGGTGCTAATCTTTTCAGCAGCCGCATCTACTTTTTGCTCCAACTGCGTATGTGATTTATTTTGGGTCAGAATTTGAATTTTTGAACTTTCGTGCTCCGTACCCCCCCATTCTTGCTATAAATCTGGCTACACGCAGCTAAAAGTACCCATGATGTAGCCTGATTTCTGAGTTGTCTTGAAATATCCTCCTGCAGATTAATTAGTCCACCTCTCTTAATCTTAGTCTCTTGCAAAGTCTCAGGACATGGGCAACATGTAGATAAATTCCTTGCTGAATGTAACACACATCACCTTTAGTCCACTTTCCAATAGGGTCCTTGTTCCCAGCTGCAACCTCATCATGAGTCTGCCTTTACTGTCCATATGCCTATCAAATTCTCATCTTTTGAGATCCATCCAGAACCATCCATCAACCTCAGTTTACAGCGTTCTAGCACCGGGCCAGGAGATCCTGATGGGAGGAGCCACAGCCCTGTCTACATCCAAGCCTGGGCTGTAACTGATTCTCAGACTCTCTGCCTCTGTTGTTCACCCAGAACTCCTCACAAGGACATGGTCAGGTGCAGCGGTAACAAGAACCCCATTTTCCTAGCACCAGTTTCTTACATTAGTCAGTTTCCCTGTTACTGAGACAAAATACCCAATACCAACCACCTGAAGGAGGAGTGATTTAATTTGGCTCATGGTTTTCAGGGGATTTGGTCCATGGTCAGATGGTTCCAAGGCAGAAATGGTGGCGTGGAAGGGCACTGCAAAGAAAAGCTGCTCATCTCATAGGAACCAGGAAGTAGGAAGAGAAGCAAGGAGCCAAAGAGGGAAAGATGTCCTCTAAAGACACATCCCCAGAGACCCACCTCCTCCAAAAGGCCCAGTTCCTAATGGCACATTTAGCTAAGGACTTATTAAAGCATTAATCTGCTGATGACTATAACTGCCCCATGCTCTTATCACTTTCCAGTTTTGAAGACATGGGACTTTTGAGGGAATGTTCTAGAACTAAACAATGGCAGTACTCTACACTGAGGGACAGCTAGGATGTCTTCTTATTTGTTGGCCAGTTGGGCAGTTTTTGCTCCTTCCTCTCACAATCACCAAATTTTTCAAAGAAAATTCTTCACTTTCCAGGGCATTTCTCCCATATCCCCATTCCTTTCTTCCCTCTGAGGAGAACCTATGTCTCACAAGCGATTTTCCGCAGCTCTGTGGTACCTACACACAGAACAGATCAAAAGAAGCAGTGACAGAAAGGCTAGAGAAAGGAGTTCCACCAGTGAGGTTCTGTGGAGTTACTTAACCCAAGAAAAGATAAGAACAATAAAAACAATGAGTGAGAACTGAGGGGGCTGAAGTGGAAAGGGGGCCCTTGGACTGAGAGTCACCCAGTGAGGGATCCTAGGAGGAACGCATTTGAGAGCTGAGAAGAGGGAAGCACAGGAAGGTCTCTGAGGAAGAGGCAGAGGGTCTCAGGCTCCTCCTCAGAGAGGAGCATCTAGCTCATAGCATCGGAAAGCCACAAACAGGCAGAGGTGCCCTCCTCAGGGGTCCTAGATGGACAACAGAGGGGCAGGTGCTGGGCACCAGTCCCAGCCCAGGCTCAGGTGTGGAACAGAGTGGTGACTTCTGTTATCCTGGTTTCCTGCAGGAAGAGCTGCCTCCCAGGACTGTGGGCCTGCTCCATGCACATGAGGACAGGGATCCAAATGGCCTGGGGCCGAGCCTGGAAAGGCCACACTGTTCCTGCTGCAGGAAAGGTTGTGGCAGAAGTTCTGGTGCTGCAGCCCTGCAGGGACTGCCTCAGCTAGAGTCACCACCTAAGGTTGCTCCCTCACATGCAGTGACACAGGGAGGGCCACTCCTGTGACCCAGCTCTGATATGGACCTGAGCTCCTGGCCCTCCAGAGAACTTCTCAGGTCTCTGTCCTGACCTGACTTCTCCTCCTGCTCAGTCCTGCTTGCCATTCTCCTCCTCCTCCACGGGTCTGGATCCCCCGGGGTGCCCATAACCCCCACAACACAGGCAGCTTTCACTCCGGCCCACTGCTGGACAGCCCCACTCTCCAAGTGCTCTGCAGACCGGAGGGGTTCTGTGGGGTTAATACTGGCAAAAAGCACAAGAGCTTGGGACCTCTCTTGTTGGTTGTTGTTATTTTAGTTTTTAGCAGATGCAGTATTCTGAGAAAGGGCTTAACATGACTGAAAACTGTGGCCAAGAAATATGACTCTTGTGTCCTGTTGGAGGGCCTGGGAGTCAAGAGGCTAACGCAGAAAACAGACCGGAAATCTGCTTCAGGGAGTCTAGGAATGAAGCCCGCAGGCGAGCAGAGGGTGGTCACTGGAGGGGAAAACTATACTTGTTTTCCTAAGGAGACTGGAAGGAGTCTGGGTCAAGCAGGATGTGAGGATGACAACCAGCCAGCCAGAGTGCACACTGACCCCAAGGTGGGGAGTGGAAGTGTCTCAGATTGTCATCGACACGGGAGGACAAAATGGAAAGGGTTTAATGAGGAGCAGAAAGTCCTCATGTTTCGACAGCTCTAATTGAAAATGTGAGCAAGATATCTGGGGGGAGCTGCTTGTGTTGGTTGCCACCGTGCTCGTTTGCGGGCCTCCAAGGTGAGTGCGCAGTGGCGCAAGCTGCCACCAGCTCGAGGGTGCGTGCCTGGGTAGATGGAATGCCAGGCACACCCGAGGCTCTCGCCAACGAAGCTGCATCTGCCAGGAGAAGGAAGCCCCTTTGCTGGCTGGCAAATGGGTGCAAGCTTGGGGAGCCTGGGCCATGGCCTGGATATCTATGGAATGTAGGATGTGATATTTGGTGCTGGGCACGGGTTTGGTTCAGATCAGAGGTGGGCAGCTCACGAAGGAGAAGCAACTGGCATAAATTTGACTTCTTCAGATTACAGAGCAGGCAAGTCATGGAGCTCTTCCCTGTGTGTGCAGCTGGATTGTCTAGTCTTCTGCACCCCCTGCAGCACCCCATACCAGGCACAGAATGAGCTCTGTGTCAAGTGAGAGAAGAAAGGTAGAGGTTCCTGGCCTCAGGAGCACACTGGACTTGGCTCATGAGTGCTGGGGTGTAGCAGCGGCCAGGGGCCCATTGCAGACACTGCCTGAATCCGGATGCAGCAGCACGCCTTGTCCTTGGTCCACTGTGCTTTGGCAGGGCTGGTTATTGTGCCGCATGCACAGAGAGAAACCAGAGGCACAGAGGGCGCGGCCCCTCCCTGGGCACCCCGGAGGAGCCCTGGCTCAGAAGGTTGGTAGTGTTGGTTGTGACCTGGGTCTGGTGGGCTCAGGGTGGTGTGGACCACAGAGAACCAGGTATTGGGACCTCATCTCTCAGGCCCAAGGGCTTGGCCACGAGGCTGGCTGTGCAGGAGGAAGAACACCAGGCCAGATGCCACTTTGGGCCACGTGTTCTGTGGCATTCCTGCTCCTGTCCTCCAGGGGGAGGGCAGTGCCCCGTGGCCTGGTCTGCACACCCCATGCTTCACGCACATGGACGAGTGGGCACTGTTGCTCTGCTGTGTTCCTAAATACAGGCTGAACACTGTGAATCCAAAATTCCAGAGTCAAAATGCTCCGATGCTGAAACTTTCTGAATACCTACAGGAGCGGGAGATTTGTTCAGTCCTGTGAGTCTATTTCTATCATTCATACAGAGCAAAAATAATTAAGTTAATTTGCATAATATAAAGATCTACTTGAAGTGCCTTGTGCATAGTTGATACCCACAAAATGTTTTTGTTAAAGTCTTTTTCTTCCTTATAATGTCAGCTTATTAATTTGTCTCACTTTTTCCTCTGAGTTTCTAATTCTCTTTGCTAATATTACAGGTGTGCACCACCACACCCGACCAAGCACAAAGGAAATTAGAATCCTTGGCAACACCACTTGGCACTCATCAGCACTATTCAGATATTCTTGCAAATATTTCCAGTTTTCACTCTGCAAACTAAACTGTCTCCAGCGTCCCCTGTCCTTTAGTGAGTCCATTGTTGGACACTTGGCAGCTTGCTGAGGCCCTGGCGCTGGGGCCACAACCGGCCACAATCTTATTTGGAGGATGAGACAGATGAGCGTAGGTAATCTTGCAATAGGCTCAATACTGTCTCTGCCACTGAGAAGTAGAACGCGGTCAGCTGAGGCTGCAGACTTGGTCTCGGGGAAGGAAGGACAGCAGACACAGGTGTGGCTTCCAGATAAAGCAGCTCCTTTAATCCTCATGGTGGCTTCGGGAGCTCTGTCCTGCTATCTTCCTGTTATTGATGACTGAACCGGGTCAGGAAGGAGGCTGAGTCTCCCAGCTGGAGGAGCCTGCTTGTGAGTGACTCTGCCTTTGAAAGCCAGCCTGACACCAACATGGTCATCCGTCAGCAACACCAGCCCTCTGTCTGAGCCTCCAGATCACTCCACTGACTTATTGCAAAAGCTGTTTCACTGGTGGCCCCTGAGGGTCAGTAAGAGTGAGTCCGTAGAAAATGCAAGGTGGATCGTGTCTTGGCTTTACTTAAACCCATCCATGACATGACCCTGCAAAAAAAGCCAGTCAGTACTACAGCTGTAAGGTCCTCCTTCTCTTTTTTTCCTCTTCCTTCTTTTCCTCCTCCTTCTCCTCTTCTCCCTCCTCCTCCTTCTCCTCTAATTACAAGATTCATTGTCCTGGGCTTGGGCTGTGTCTGTGGGGACAGAGACATGAGAACAGCAATGACATTTTAAATGCATTCTGAGACACCTCCTCTGAGACAGCACCCGATTTGTTATGTGTGATGCTCTTCGAGGTCTGAGTACCAGCTCTGCCTAGAGCCGAGGGCAGCGTGGCCCGGGGGAGAATAACTCGTGGAAGCTCAGCACCCCAGAGGGCTGGCACCAGGACCTGAAGCCAGGTCTCTGTGACTCCTGGACACCAGTTCCAAAGTCCCATGGACCCGAAAGGCGACACAGCGTGCTGCATCGACAGGGGTGGTGGTGGAGTGGTGAGGGGGAGGCTGCTGAGCGGCCTCCAGGTTCCTGCCTTGGGTCCCTGTGGAATGCTGGGTCGTGCCTGACCAGGAGAGGGACATTCTGACTCCTAGAAACAGTTCCAACCTCTAATTAGTGTCAAGACCATTTTTTTTAGGTTGAAAAAGAGGTTTGGGCTAGAGTTACAGGAATTCTTATTTTAATCTTTTACTTGGTTTGGCCTATGATAGTCTTGCTAAACTGTGAAGTGAGGCTGTCCGTTAATTTGAAGCTGTCCTGAGTTTGGCGAGGGGATCAGGAGCCAGCACATTCCGTAACCACCCCGGGGCCCAGCTCCCCCATGGCTACCAGGTGTCACCTTCAGTGGCAGCTGTCAGGCTGTGGTTACAGAGGACCTGAACCCCAGGAAAGTGGGGCACACCAGAGGAACCGGCCCGGGTCAGGGACAGTCTGCTTCTGGTGACTGATCACTACAGATGAGTGGGAGCCGACGGTCATTGACCGGAAATTCCAGTCAATCAGTTAAAAACTGCAAGTCTCTGGCCCCCTGGCGAATCAGTCCCGAGCACTTGGATGATCCTTGATGTCCCCCCTCTGCTGTGCCCCGGCTATTCTGCTGACAGTGGACCTCTGACAGTGGGCCAAGCGCACGCTGCCTGGCACACTGATCCAGCAGGCTGGTGCCGTGCTTCTCCCGCCTTCCTCCCCTCTTGTGGACCTCAGCAGGGGAAAAACGAAGAATCGCAGTTCTTAGGAGAAGCGATCACCTCTGAAGTATTCTGCTTGCTGTGTTGTTCACTCATGAAGCAGACCTGCGAGGGCTCCCAGGGGTGTCGGGCTGAGCTTATGCGGGACAGTGGAAGCGGCAGTCAGGAGAGTTTTGGTGACTCAGTTTCCCTAAGGAGAGAGATGTGGGGAAATGTCATCTCACCACCCTCGGACCTAGTAGAGGAGCAAGAGTGGCTTGGTAGCTCCAGGCATAAGGATTCGCCAGGAAGTGGGTTTCAGTGCCATCTCAGTGAGGGGGGGGCTTTGCTTTCAGTTTGCAAACGAGTCACCCAGAAGCTGGAACCCACTAGCAGATGTAGCTTGTTGGCCTCAGGAAGAGTGTTTAAATCAAAATTCCAATTAGCTGCTAACATTTAAGGATGAGGAAATTAGGCAACATTTTAGCTTTCTGCTTGCCCTCCCTCCCTCCTTCTTCCTTCCTCCCTTCCTTCTTTCCTTCCTCCCTTCCTTCTTTCCTTCCTCCCTCCTTCCTTTCTTTCTTTCTTTCTTTCTTTCTTTCTTTCTTTCTTTCTTTCTTTCTTTCCTTCCTTCCTTCCTTCCTCCCTCCCTCCCTTTCCTTCCTTCCTTCCTTCCTTCCTTCCTTCCTTCCCTGAAAGATCCAGCAGCGCTGAGCTCAGCTCCCCAGTGGACGGACAGCTGTTTCCTTTGGAAAGGACTCGCTCTTTCCAGCTCCCTGCATTCCCCACCACTTTCTTTGGAGCTGCATCAGCTTCCTTCACTCATTTATGTTACATCCTGGCTCTTGGGATTTTCTTTTTCTCTCTCTTGGTCTGTGGCTCTTCCTAAATCCTGGAGTCCTGGAGCAACCTGCAAAGCAACGAGCACCTGGCCTTCGCAGGGCTGCCAGGCCTGGGGAAGGTTTGCTGGAGGAACAGTGCACTGAACATCTGGGACCCCTGTGGTGGGGTGCCTCTCTGGGCCCACTGTTTAGAGGCCCTGGCACTGGCTGTCTGCCAGCTGCAACCCACATGGAGACAGTGAGCAGAGTGGTCAGGGCACAAGTCCTCCCAGGCCTCGTTTCCACTAAACATTCACTGCTGACACCATGGCCACCAGATGCCCTGTGACTGTCCTGCTAGAGCAGACACCCTCTTAGATGAACGGTGAGCCCAAGGTGAAGGGTCAGGGTGAAGGGTGACTTTGTGCTTAGCTGTGTGGGTGGTTGAGGCCTAGGTATATGTGAGAAATCCCTTGTATAGCAGAGCAGGCCTCAAGGTAGGAAAAGGAGGAGGGCTGGGGTCCTTAATGCATCTTCCCTGGGCTTGTCTTGAGTTCATATTTGAAAATGTTCTGTTCTTAACCTTCCTGTATATTCTAGCAGCAGCAAGAATCCTATGGTTTGGAAGATACTAGCTACAGCATGGGTAGTCTCAAAAAGGATTAGTGCATATGACACCAACATGATAACTTTTTTAGCTATGAGGAAGCAGAGACACCCTAGATCGTAGAGCACCCAAGATGTTTATCTTAACTGCTTGTGAAGTGTGAAGTCTTAGGGTACAGAACTGGCCCAGCTACATTGGATCATTCGGTCTTTCGATCCAGGGAGCAGTGTTCTGTCTCCACTGACTGCCAGTGCTCAGTTTGTGTTGCTTTTACCTCCTTTGCAGGATCATTGATACCTAGGCTGTACCTATTTTCATGGCTGGTGATATAATTTGGATCTAAAATGTCCCTCAGAGACTGTGTGTTAAAGTCTAGGCCCTCAGACTGTAGTAACTTTTGGGGTGGTGAACCATTAGGTGGTGAGACCCCCAAAGTGACAGGGCCAGTAGTCCTGGACTGGAACCTCTGATACCAGAAGCCAAATGCATCTTTCCTCCCTGATTATTTCAGCAATTTTATCACAGGGACAGGAAGCTGGCTAACAGCACTTCTAGCCTGTTTCTGCTGGGCGGGCCACTTTGTCATTCAAGAACTTTCTCTTTTTGGATTAGAAGGACCCTTTGCTAAAGTAGCCTGGGGTGACACAGTTTCCATGGCTTCTTGTCTTTAATGAAGGGACCAATCTTGCATTGCCAATTATTTGCCAGATGCGTATGGATTTCTGATGGAGAAGCACCAGGAAGAAGCCACCATGTCACCGACGTGCATACCCGGCTGGGGAGAGGATGTGGCTTCTGTCTCTGTTGTATCACTTCTCAAGTTATGATAAGGACATTGTCCTTCAAGTTAAAAAACAAAGGAAAACTGGTCCACTGGGAGAATGGGTTTGATTAAATTAGTTTTCATCAAATTTAACTTTGAACAAATTAATAGGCAGAATCAGTTAGGCAGCTATTAATTTGGTCAGATCTTGTCAAACTGGTTGGCGTGGAAACACAGCCGCGGGCTGTCATGGTTACACCATCACTTACTGGCTGCCAGAAAGGAGAGCCGAGTCCCCAGGGTCACAGAAATGCCCCGTTTCAACACTTTTCCTTTATCTCTGGTCAACTGGCTGTGGTTAAAATCACCACACCATCAAGTCAGCTTCAGTATTTGGCCACAGAGCTGTAGAAACGTTAATAGCAAATAGATTAGCATCACTTTCTGTAATTACAGTAATGGAAAACAGACACCAGAAAGCCATGCCTTGGTTGTCAGCTGGTGCCTGTCCTCCAATTCGACCTTAGGAAGGAATTACCATCCTGCCTGGGGTGGTACTGGTTTATTCCTGTTTAAAGGACTATGATTGTGACAAGCGCACAACTTGCGTTGAGGTGTTGAATACTCCTGGAAGAGACTTTTATTCACTCAAAAAATTTTTTAAAAACTGATAAATTGTCATTTTCCTTGTTTGTTATCATTCCAAAAGATGACATATTTGGCAGGTTTGTTAGAAATCATTCCAAGTAGCTTTGCATTATTTTGCAGAGGCAGGGAATTATGGTAAAAATACTGACCACGCTTCCTGTGATGCCCCTGTTCTCAGCGTGGGCTGCACAAGAATCATCTAAGAAGCTGTTGAAATGCCCTTCTCTGAGTTTCCAACCTAGAAAGCCTGGTAGCCTTGTTTTAGTGGTGCGTGCAAGAGAATGTTTACAAATCTCCCCAGGTGGTCTTTTTGCTTTTAATTAATTAGTTTGGATGTGCCTGGCCCTTCACATGCTGAGCGCACCCTCTACCAGGAGCTCCAGCTTGGCTCTCCTCAGCCTCCTCAGCAGCAGGACCTCCCCGCCCAGGGCTCCTTAACCGTAGCCCACTGGCCCGAGTGCCCACAGGTCCCGAGATTACAGATTCGCTCCTCACTTCAGGTGTCCGTGGGTACAGACGTGCTTGCATTTTCAGCTGCTCTGGGGAGCCTGCATCGCCCTGTCCTGCACACAGAGCACTAAAGCACAGTGGGGAGAAGTGGGCCAGCAAGCATACTCACCTGAGTCTCCTCAGGAAAAGCCAGATCACATGAGCGAATGAGTCAGAAGCACTGGACTGTGCTGGATAAGGTGCCAAGCCAGCCAACAAACTCCTGAAACCATAGGAGATTCTTTTACGACAAGAATGTCAACACAGACATTAATTTATTGAGGAGGAAAGCTGGGAATGAACAAAAACAGAGAATCTGATCACACAGACTCTAAATCTTCAAATTGGATCTGCAATCCAATGATAACTCGAAACAGAGGAAGGGAGAGATCAGGAGAAGATGGTGAGGGAGGTAAGGAAGCGAACTTATTATATAACCAGGTCTGGATGTTTTCCTAGGTGCAGCTGTACCAGGACTTGGACTCGAACAGTATCAGTGGGGTTTTGCTGTTCTGATAATTAGTTTTGGAACTTGACAGTGTGACTAGTTATCTTAGTTTGTCTAAAATGTTTCCAGGTTTAGGATTGAAAATCTTGCATTTCTTGCAAACTGGTCAGCTCTAAAATGGGCCCGAAATTTAACCTCTCTGCAGCCCATTTTCTTTCCCTGTAGAGTGTGGACAATACTTCTCTCTAACAGTTGTTGGGAAGACTAAGAATAGAAAGAATAAAGTTTCCAGCTATCCTTCATACCCGACTCGCAGGTGAAACAAACAAACAAAAATCAGCTTCAGAGCATAACTTGCTTTTGGCACCAGACGCTGCTTACACCCAAAACTATGCCAATCTCTGTAGGAGGCAGGAAGTAATGTATTTGGTCTAATTGGCTGCTCCACACTGTCAAGAACTAACAGTTTTCTAGACACAGGACAGTTCCAAACATTTGCTATTTAATGCTTAAGGTAACCTATCAAGAATCTCTGTTGAATAACATGTGCTCGGAGACTAAAATTCACATCTCCTCTGGCCCTTGGGCATTTGAGTGGGGCTGGGGCCACTGAGGAATGGGCTTGTGAATTTCATCTGATTTAGTAGATATGGGTTGTTTTCCTGTGTCAGTGGCTTGTTTTGGAAGAAAAAGGGCTCAAGTATACATGGTGACTCTTATTGTTAATAGAGAAGCTAAGGAAGACTAGAGGTAGAGTCACTAGGAGTTCCATTTTAATTTTGGAATTATAGAGTTCAACACACAAGTGAAGATTTCTTAAACAAAAGAGCACTCAGCGAACAGTTTTTCAGAGGGCTGTGAGGAAGCCCAGCAGCCTGGGTACAGGACAAGTAGGAGAGTTTGAAAGTCTTAGGCTCTGAGTTCTACTTGCAGGTCCCATTGGCCCTAACCTGCTGGGTGTCACTAGGCAAATCATGTGACTGTGAATCTTATGATTGGTCTGGGCCACTTTTTTCTCAGAGGTATTTTAAAATGCCAGTACCGTTGGCAGGGAGGATACCCACACATTACCCCTGACCTTTCTCTGAAAGCGTATCTGAGGGCTCTTTGATTTTAGTGTTGTTGAGATAGGGGAGGCCGGGCATGGTGGCACACACCTGTAATCCCAGCACATGGGCAGCTAAGGCAGGAGGACCATGTTGAGTTCGAGGCCAGCCAGGGCTATGTAATGACACCTTGCTTCAGAAAACCAAGGAAAGAAGAAAAAAAAAAAAGCAAGAGTAGGGGATAAACTTCTGGCCGAGAGACAAAATCTGGGCTACTCTAATTCAAATTCACAACCACTCTTTACCTGCTAGGAATACAATCCTATAAAAGACAGAATAATTCTGTTCTTTTGATTACTTACCATCTGGTTGAGCAGGCAGGTGGGACAACCAGCGTGACTCAAGCAGACTGAAGTAAGTATCCCTACTCACCACCTGCAGAGGGGCTGCAGAGTTCTTGTCATTTTTTTTAATCTTGCTGAAACAACTCAAATTTTACACAACTAGAAAACAGAACCATAAATTCCAGTCATGATCTACATGGCTTGTTTCTTCTAATTTGGATAGTGGCAGCACATTTCTGATGGTCATAAATTGAACTGCCGCTCCCTTGCCCAGCTGCTCTGCGCAGGGAACATTCCCTTCTAACAGGGGAGGCAGACCAGGGTGAGAGAAGCCACGAGGAAAGCCAGGGAGATATGGTGGGCGATAACTCCCAGCAGGTAATTATTACAAGGCAATCACTCAGCAAAACAGCTCTGAGGACTGGTGGCAGGGCTATAATGGGATTCTGCCTGGATTTGATCTTGCAGCCCTCAGTCAGCCACTAATTAGGCTGCATATTTATCTGCTTCTACTCCTAAGTGCCTATTAAGGCTCAGCTACCCCCACAAAAAAGCCAAGGCAAACAACTGCTGAGAGGCCCCCTACCTGCCGGTGGCTTTGCAGACCTCCCTCGCACAGTTTTTTAATTATATCTTCCCTCTTCCCCAGCTGTACCCTGGAGCAGCTGCCACTAACCCTAAATAAATATTTCCTGTTCCTCTTAGACACAGTTAAACCTGGCCTTCCGCAAGTGTTGGCATCTGAGGCATACACAGGTGGTTGTGCAGCCGTTGCTTTTGTCTTTGCTGATGGAGTGGAGGCCGATTCTAGTCTCTTCTTAGTAAAGCTCCTTCCTGTCTTGAAGCTGAATGGCCTGGGCAGAGGCATCTGCAGCCTCTTGGTTGTGCATGCTGACCTGGTCATTGCCTGGAGCATCCCATCCTCCAGGCTGCATTTGCAGCAGGACGAATTTGTGTCCACAATTCGGGTCCATGCTGGGCTCAGGTGTGCCGGAGACTTGGCTTCCAGAGGCTGCAGGTGTATCTACAGAACGGCTTTTGCTGCTGCTACTGCTCTTCTGGCCTGGGCCTCTGGTTCTCAGGAGGTACCTGGAGGGCTTTAGAAAATATTAATGCCTCAACCCACCCCAGGAGAGCTGATTTAATTGGTCATAGAGGTGGGCACAAGCTTCAGGATATTGTAAATCTCTGATGACAACAACACGTGATCTGCTGGTCTAGATAAATGGCTATCCACACCCCTCCTGGCTCTGTCCTGGTCCATTTTTCCTGTTTCTCCTGATTGTCAGTGTGTGAATCAGCTTTTCACTGCTGTGATGAAACTTCTGTGGTAAACAGCCTAAAAGGAGGAGAAGTTGGAGCTTATGGTTCCAGAGAGTCCAGTCCATGGTCTCTTGAGCCTGCAGCTTTGGGTCTGTCATGTCACAGCATAGTGCAATGTGGTAGCAGTGCAGGACAGTGGTGTTCTGTGTCTCCCATGGAAACTGGGAAACTAAGACAGAGGAAGGGGCCAGGGTCCTACAGCCCCTTCAAGGGTGTGCTGCATTATCTTCCTTCCTTCCCCAAGGTGCCACCTAGAGGTTCCACTAGGTGACCAAGCCTTTTACACAGGGCCTAAAGAGGACATTCCAGGTCCAAACTATGGTGGTCAGCAAGACCAAGGCAGAAGGGGCCAGGCTCAGACCCGGCTCATTAGCCCTGCTCTATGCTATTTGCAAAAACAGCTCAGAGGAAGAGAACATGTAGAAGGCAAAGGCCCCATGCCTGGCCACTGCTTTCCTCTGTGTGGCCACTCACACGCACACTAGGGCTTCCATGACTTCCCTGTGTGGTTTATATCTGGATGTCCCCCCGAAACCTCATGGGCTCATACACGGGGCATTGAGGGAGGGACTGAGTCATGGTGTGCTAGTCATGGTGGGGACCTTGCACAACCAAGATGCCTTCCTGGGACTCATGGGCCTCTCTTCTACTGTCTCTCAGTCCCTGCTCTGAGGCCTCAAGCTGTGGGGACAGTGTTTAGTATGGAGAGAGCAGGCCGGCAGGAGCAGGACTTACATGGAGCACCTGGTCACAGGCAGCCCTGACCAGGCTCTGTCCCCACCTTGCAGCCTACAGAAGGCCCCTGCAGAGAAGAGTCACACTGCGGCAGGGTGGCCATTCTCTCAGAGGTTGCCCATTCTTTCAGCTTTGTTCTGTTTACAAGGAGCATGAGCAATCTCCTGTCTAATGGAGGATTTGAAAAGCATGTGATGAGGCAGAAACACAGCCCAGTGTGAATCCTGGTAAAGTGCGTGAGTCCCTGAGTGTTTGGTTCCTCTGGGGATGGACTAAACTGTGGTTTCAGGATGTGTAGGTGGGGCTGTGGGACCTGAAGGTTTCCACTTCTCTCTGTCTCTGTCACTCAAAACATTTGAGCCCACAATTCTTACCCAGCTCAGAAGACTTCAGCGAAAGTCAGTGACCCATGCATGAAGTTGCCTGGGACCCTGGCAAGGTCACGAGGCAGGTGCTGGGCTGTGTCTCCTTTACCACCAATGCAGGGATGCTCCTAGCTTGGTCCTTCCAGCACCTACTCAATAGCACAGGTCACTGCCAAATTTCAGAAGAGTTGCAGAAATGCCCTAGACCTACAGGCCTCACCCTAGAATGAAACTACGGACAAGCAATCGTATAGTGACCCTCTGAAGTAGCTGTTTGCCCTCTCGCTGTTCTGTGGTGATGAGGTTTGAGGCTGTGAAAACTAACCAGGGCACAGAGTGCCTAAAAGTGGAAATGAATCGTCTCTCTTCTATCAGCAACCCAATACTTCCCTGGGGAACCTAAGAGAGACAGACACATATTCCAACTTCAGGATTTCCAGAAGACTTTGTGATAGATCAAGGACCCTGACTCTTTGCAACTCTTGTCCACTGCTGATTAGGCAGTCCTGGAAATACCTAACCCCAACAGGGGGGATCTGGCAAAAGCAAAAGAAAAGGAAACTAGAAGAGAAACACGGAGGGAACCTGAGCAGGAGCAGGGTGAAGGCGGGCTGGCAGCTGCTCCAGTGTTTGAAAGGTTGCTCAGCATCCCGGTGGGTTTTCCCCCTTGCCCATCAAAAGCTGCCCTTAATCCTGAGATCAGTTTACCAAACAAGCTGATGATAAGGCTGGTAAGGAAGCCCCTCTCCCAGCAGCCTGGAGGAGCCTGGGAGTGTTGTGGGTGCCGTGTAGGGCTCTTCCTCAGATCTTCACAGACAGAGCCCAGGAATTCCCCTGGGGGCTCCCCATCCTGAGCCAGGGAGCTCTCAGAAGCACCCCTGGGGGGTCCTTCAGGAGATCTTGGCTCCTTTCCTTCCTGCCATGTTGGAAAAATGCAAAATCCCTTCTTGTGTTCTTTGGTTTGGAGTTAAGCGTGGTCTCAAGATCCCTGGTGTGGGTTCAAATTGAAATCCGTAGGCATCTCAAAAGACAGTGCTGTCATTTTGAATGGTGGTTATCACTTAGAATCAGCCAAGACCCAAATCCTCAGTCCCCTACTCGGTATATTTCTTACAGCAAAAAACGCAGCCCTGTGGCCTGAGCCCTCTTCCTCTGTGTGACCTGTACCTCCTTCCCACCCGCAGCACCGACCTGGTCTTTCCTTAGGTCCTGCTTGCCAGGTGTGCCAGGCGCACCATGTCTGCGTCTTGGCACTGCTGTTCCTGCTCCTGGGTGTCCCTGCCAAGCTCCTGCAGCCCCCTGCTTCCTCTGGGCGGGCAAGGGTCCTCTCCTCACACTGCACTGTCCTGGATGAAACCTCCTGCCCTTCCTGCTTTAGGCTTCAGTTTTCAGGACTCCTTATGACTTTGTCATAAAGCAAACACTTAGTCACTTTAAAAAGACCTAAATCCCTTTAAAATGGGAGCACCCTGAGGAAAGCTGTGAGAACCATAACCGTGCTTTGGGGTCCAATATCATTTCAGACACCTGCAGATGTTCAATAAATTCTGCAGCTGACACTGAAGAGCCGAGCCACAGCAAGGAGTCCAGCCTCCAGGCCTCCCCTCGCTCCCCTCTGTTCCCCTCCCCCTCCCTCCCCTGGCCCCTCCCCTCCTTTTCCTCCCTTTCTCCCTCCCCCTTTTCCCTCTCCCTCCCTCTTTTTTCCTTCCCCTCCCCTTCTCCTCCCTTCCCTTCCCTTCCCTTCCCTTCCCTTCCCTTCCATTGTGGTTTTAATTTGCAATCTCCGATGAGTTCTGATTTTGAGTGTTTTTCACAAATGTGTCAGTCCCTTGTATGCCTTTTTTATTTTAAATTTTATTTTTGACTTATTAGCACATATTTGTAGCATATAATTATTGCATTCACTATAGGGAATTGGAACATGTACATAACACATCACAGTTCCCTTTCCCCCTTTTATTTTCTCAACATCAAGTTCATTTATTTATCTTGTAAGATCTTATAAAGTTAACATATATAAACAGATTGAAAACCAGACTAATGGGCCAAAGAACATATAAAACACGTAAGACAATTGTGCTAAGTCAAGGGGCACTTTCAGATACATTCTGTCTTCTTTTAAAAATATTTTATTTGGGTCCTTTGACCACTTTAAACATTGATTTATTTGAGTCTTACTGCTGAGTCATTTGGGTTCTTTATGTATGTTAGGTGTTAACCCCTTGTCAGACCCCGGTGTCACTGAACCATAATTCTGGAGGCTGGGAAGGCCGTGGTCAAGGGCACAGCACCTGGACTAGGCCTTCTTGCTTGTCATGCATAGTGGAAGGCAGAAGGGCGAGGAGGAGAGGAAAAGAGAGGGAGCGAAACAGGTTGGATTTGTGCTTCTATACAGAACTCAGTCCCAGGATAAGTTGTGCACCCATGCGAGCAGAGCCTTCACTCGGGCCACCTCTTACTGGTCCTGCTGTCTCACACTGAGCCAGTGCTGGGCAGTGACCCCACAGAGCACCTGCCCTCAAATCCCAGCCTTTCCCACAGACCCTGAAATGCCCACCAGGTCATTCTCCCACTGTCTCCACAAAGTATCTCAAGCTATCTTCTGTCCTCACTCGTTTCTAGCAAAGGGCCTCTTGGCCACACTTCTGATATTCTCTCCTGAGCAGTCTTATTCATTCTTGCCATTGGCATGCTGGGGTTTTCCAAACATTCCAATCTGCTTCCTTTTAATTAGAAACTCCACCTTTCAATAACTTCCCTCCCTTCTGCTGAGCTGTGTGTCAGTTATAAGAAGCCACACAGCTCCGTTGATTCTTTAACTTAGGAATTACGTTTGCTTAATGCCCTTGATCATAGTTCATACATTCAGTCTTCTGTAAAGCTCTTGGGCATGAAGAGAATTCAGCCAAGTTTTTTGGCCACTTTAAAAAGAATGCCCTTTCCTCAAGTTCCTAATACCTTTTTCCTCATTTCTGTTTCAGACCACATCCTAATTGTCTCTAGGGTCCATATTTCCACCAATGTTCTGAAAGTAATCCGTTAGTTTAAATTATAGCTCCTCTCTTATGAACCCTCACCACAATCACTTTCAACATCTAGGTCATGGAGATTTAGGCCTTTCTTAGCCTGCATTTCCAAACTCGTCTGCCTGTGGCTGTCATCCAATCCCAAAGCCACACCCTACCTCCACTACCAATTTTCTGCCATTTTGGCACTAATGTAGGTCTAACAGAATACTCAACCCTGGGCAGTTCACAGACTAAACTTATTAGTCTGTAGTTCTGGAGGCTGAGAAGAACAAGATGGAGGGCTGGGATGTGGTGAAAACCTTTTTGTCTCATTCCCTGGGGGGAGGCAAAAGCCAGGAAAGAAAGAGAGGAGCAGAGCCTGTATTTTATAGGGGTCTATTCCTGTGATGATGAACTCATCTCCATGGTATTAAGCCCATTCCCAGAATACAGCATTAATCCATGCATGTCATGGTCTAGTCCTCTCTTAAATGTCCCATTTCATAACATTAGGGGATTCAGGCATAAGTTTCAAACATATGTCTCTTGGGAAACACATTCAAAACCATAGTAACAAGAAATATGCAAGATAAACATGGAATATCTTGTAGTGTTAATAGGTAAGGAAATACTAAGGAAATTTTAAAAATTAGACCAACCAACCAACCAGCTAACTAACAAACCAAACAACAGCAAAAACAAAACTCTACTGATAGGACTGGGTTTCTGGGTCACAGAAGCCAACAAACTGTGTTCCTCATGGTTGAAGCTAGAATAATCTGAGGGAACAAGTAGCAAAATAGTATTGGATTATAACACAAAGTGTAAAATAAACTTCCATGTATCCACAGTACACAAGTAAATGAATAAACATATAATTAAAGAGGAGATGACTCTCCCTTGCAGAAGAATCGCATGGGGGAAAGCACACCTCTCACTCCCCAGAGGCGGTCTGAACAAGGGACCTTGCTGAATTCACCAAGGCAAGAGGGGTAGGAGGGAGCTGACCCACACCACCCAGCCTGTGGTTCAAGTCATAAATCAGGGTGATGGTGTGTGCCCTTGGTAGGTTGGGAGAAAAACAGTACTTTACCTTGTAGTCTTTCTCCCCCAAACCTGTGAGTACAGTCTATTCATGAAGAAATCGGATTCCATCTGAAGGATGCTATATGAAATATTCCTCAGAAACACCAAAGTTATCAAAAACAAGGCAGTTCTGAGAATGTGTCACAGTCAAGAGGAATCTAAGGCGATGTGACAGCTATTATATGCAATGCGGTATTGTGGATGATCTCAGAACAGAAAATGCCATTAAGGAAAAACTCAGGAAATCTGACTAACCCATTAATTTTAGTTAATAACAATGAGTCACTATTGGTTTACTATAACAAATATGCTCCACTAATGTAACATATTAATCATAAGGGAAGTTGGATTTGGGATATCTAGGAATTCTTTGCAATACCTTTGTAAGTTTTCTGTCAGTGTAAAAGTGTTTAAAGAAAAGTCTCTCCTTCAGGGAAGATGGCAGAGCAGTAAGCAGCAACAAATCAGCCTCTCCATGATTTGGAATCCAGACAGTAGAAAATAACTTGGGGAAGAAAAGAGACCCAGGAAGAATCCGAAGGACAAACTGGAGCGTAGAGAGAATGAAGAGATAAGCCACAAAACAGGAAGGAGAAAAGACAATCTGCACTTTCTCCCTGGCTCCTGGCTTGTGGCCATGAGAAAGGAAGATGGAATCTTCAGAGACAGCAAAAGCAGGCAACTCTGGAGGGCTTCAGGGAGAAATGCACCATGAAAAGGAGTAGCGGATGCTGCGATGCTGCGTGCTACAACTGCTGATGAGGAACTACAGGGCAAGGCCCTGCCATGTCCCCTGCAGAGTGCTTGGTGGCACACAATTCTAGGCAGATCCCCTGAACCTGGGACTCAGAGCAGCCAAGGGCTGGCTTGATCTTAGGACTCCCACAGTGACTGGGTGAGGAATGACCAGAGGAGACATCCGTGGTCAGGGGACCTTGGTCAGGCTTGCAAGAGATACCTACACTGCTATAAGCTAAATGACTTATGCCCCAGCCTCACAGCCAGAGGCCAGCTTGAGCCTGAACTGTCACGGATTTGAAAGTCTCAGAAGAGATAAACGTCACAATGTATTAAAGGAATGACTCAACAGGAAGAGTTAACAATTATAAAAATGTACATACCAAATACTGGTGCATGCAACTTCATGAAACAAACACTAATGACATGAAAAATCAGATGAACACCAATACAATAGTAACAAGGCACCTCAGTACCCCACTGTTGAAGATGGACAAATAACCTAGACAAAAAGGTAATGAAGCAATATGATTTGAAACAGATCTTAGAACAAATAGACATAATAGATATCTACAGAGTGTTCCATCCAACAACAGAATACACATCAGCAGTACATAGGACTTTCTCCCAAATAGGCCATGTTCTAGCCCATGAAGCACATTTAAGTAAATGGAAAAGAATCAAAATTATCCCATACATTATTATCTTATAATAATGCAATGAAACTAGAAATCAATGGCAAAAGAAATCACATAAACTATGTAAACACATGGAAATTAAGCAATACTCTCTTGAATGACCAATGGATCACAGATGAAATTAAAGAAGAAATTAATTTCTACAATCCAGTAATGTCAGTAAGACATACCAGAACCTATGGGACACAATGAAAGCAGTCCTAGGAGGGAAGTTCATAGCAGTGAATTCCCACATCAGAAAAACAGAATGAGCTCAGGTAACATAATGATGCACCCCAGATCCTAGAAAAACAAGAACAATTCAAACCCAAAGCTAATATAAGGAAGGCAATTATAGAGATCGAGGCAGAAACTAATGAAGTTGAGATTAAAAAATACAAAGAATCAGGGAGGCAGAGTTAGTTCTTTGAAAGATTAAACAAGACAGACACACTCTTAAATAATCTTAAATAAGGAAAGAAAAGACTGAAATCCATGCAATTAGAAATGAAAAAGGAGAATTCACAGTGGATTCGGCTGAGATTTAGAAAATTAATGGTAACTATTTTGAGACTCTCTATTCTACTATAGTGGAAAATTCAGAAGAAATGGATATTTTTCTAGATATATCTGAACTACCAAAGCTAAACCAAGAAACTATAAAAATCTTGAATAAGCCAATATCATTCAGTGAAATTGAAAAAGTAATAAAAAAATACCAACTAAGGAAGGTCCAGGTCATGAGGGATTCACTGCCAAATTCTGCAAGAACTTTAGAGAATATCTAATGCCAGTCCTCCTCAAATTCTTCAAAGAAATTGTAAGAGGAGCAAAACCATTCCTGGAGGTAAGGATTGCCCTGATTCTCAAACCAGTAAGGGACCCAACTAAAAAAGTGAATTACAGGCCAATTTCTTTAATGAACATAGATGAGAAAATCCTCAATAAGATATTGGCAAACAGACTGTAGCAGTCATCAAGAAGATATACATCATGACTAAGTAGGATTTGTTTTGGAAATGCAGGGATGGTTTAGTATACACAAATCAATCTATGTAAAATACCACATAAACAGAAGCAAGAACGAAAATCACAGGATCATCTTAATAAACACAGAAAAAGCATTTTAAAAAATCCAAAATCTATTCATCACCAAACACTAAAGAAAATAGCAATAGGTTTTTTAACTCAATCTGATAAATGCTATCTATGACAAACCAACTACCAACATTATATTAAATGGTGAAAAGTTGAAGACTTTTCCTCTAAAATCAGATAAGAATGCTTGCCTTTGCCACTTCTGTTTAATACCATTCTTGAAACATCTAAAACACTAAGACAAGAGAAAGAAACAAAATGGATATGAAGAGGGAAGAAGTTAAATTATCATTATTTACTGATGACATGATACTTTACATAGAAGACCCCCCAAAACTCTACCAAAAACTCCTAGTACCTAATATCTAAATTTGTCAGTGTAGCAAGATACAAAGTCAATACTCAAAAATCAATAGCACCCTTGTACACTAATAACAAAGGGGAAATCATAGAAACAATGCTTGTCTTTATAGCATCAAGAAAAATTAAATATTTAGGTGTTAACCTAAGAAACTGAAAGACCCAACCAAGAAAGTGAAGGACCTATACAATGGAAACTATAGTACTCTAGAAAGATTGTAGATGATATGAAGAAATATAAAGATGTCCCCTTTTTCTAGATAAGCAGCACTAATATAGTCAAAATGGCCATATTTCAAAAACTTTTACATAGATTTAATGTGGTCCCAATCAAAATACTAATAATGTTCTTTATAGAACTGCAGAAAGCAATCTTATAATTCATATTACCCTGGGAGAAAGTTAAAATAGCAAAAACAACACTGGGCAACAAGGGCAAGGCAGGGGACATCACAATCCTGGATTTCAAGTTACACTACAAAGTTACGGTGCTAAAAACATCATGGTAGTGGGAAAAAAATGTCAGACTTGTGAATCAATGAAACTGAATAGAAGACACAGAAACAGCTCCAGGTCTATTTAGCTATGTGATGCTTGACAAAAGGTCCAAATTCCTTCACTGGAAGAAAGGCGGCCTTTTTAACTAATGGTGCTGAAAAACTGACTTTCCACATGCTGAAGGTTGAATGTAGACCCATATCTCTTACCACGCACTAAGCTGAAATAAAAAAGGATGAAAGATCTAAACATTAGAAGATAAAGAATTGCTGGAAGACAAAATAGGTACAACTCTTGGAGACATAGCTGAAAAAACATTTTGCCAGCTACTCCTCAGAGTATTAATATGTAAAACATATACAGAAATCAAACAGTTAAGCTCCCACATTTAAAGGCCCCATTAAAAATGAGCGTCTGAAGTGAACAGACACTTCTCAGATGAAGAAATACAAATGGACAATAAATATATGAAAAAAGGTTCAACTTTGCTGGCCATTTGAGAAGTGCAAATTAAAATAACACCAAGATTCCAGTTCATTCCAGAAAGCATGGCTGGCATCAAGGAGTCAAACGACAGCAAGGCAGTGCGGGGAGAAGAACGACTCTGCAGTGCTGATGGGAATGGAAAGTGGTACAGCTGCTACGGAAATCAGCAGGGAGACGCCACAGAGAACTAAAGGTCGGAATTCCATCTGACCCAGCTATTTGTCTTCTAGGCATCTTCCCAAAAAAGGTAAAGACATCATGCCACAGTGATGCATTGCATACCCATGTTTATAGCAGCACAATTCATAATAGCTAAATCTCAGAAACAACCTGTATCTCCATCACATGGATTTAAAAAGGAGGTATTTATACACAATGGAGTAGTACTTTGCTGTAAAAAGGATAAATTTGAGTCATTTGTAGGAAAATGGGTGCAGCTTGAGACCATAATGTGAAGAGAAATGACTCAGAAATACAAGGTTAAATATCGCATGGTTTCTCTTACATGAAAAGCTACATATATACACATATACATATATTACTAAATAAGACACAGATAATAGGGAGAGAGAGAGAGAGAGAGAGAGAGAGAGAGAGAAGAGAGAGAGAGAGGCAGGCATCACAAGGCCTTGTGGACAGTGTGTCTAAAAGTATAGCTCGACTTACATGTTTTATATGCTTTCTGGCCGTTTAGTCTGATTGTCAGTCTGTGTACATGATAATTAACTTTATAAGGTCTTATAACAATAAATAAATGAATCTGATGCTGGGGAAATGAAAGAGGGATGGCAGGAGAAGAAGGGAACTGAAGTGTGTTCTGTCCACGCGCCAATCCCCACGGTGGACATAATCATTGTGACTGCACACATGTACTAATAAAAGTAAAAAAATAAAAAAAGTCTATTTAAAAAAAAACAGAGCCCTAATTAGTCAGGGAGCCAGGAAACCATTACTGGATCTCAAATGCTGATTCCAACTGGCAACTTTCAGCTTCCCAAGAACAGTTTACCGGACAGCCGTATTAATCTCCTGACTCCAGTCACCCCAGAACTCCCTTTAAATTTAGAAATAAAGTAAACGGCTATTTCTCTTCTTTTTCTCCTGTTCTTGATAGTACAGCCTTCAGTACTCTTTCCAGCACACTTATTTTCCAAAGAATGAAATAATTAATCCATCTGTGTCTTATTTCTTATTTCTTAAATTCGATATTTCCCCCACTAACTTTATCAGCGACTTATTCTAAAACTGCTCTTTTTTTCCTAGTTATAAAAGTGGAGACTTGTCCCAGTCTTATGGAAGGGCAGGTTTCCTCTCCTGTGACTCATAATTTATACTTATGTATAATTTTAACCTAGCACATTTGAAACAAATTGTCTATAACCTCTCCCTAGGCCAAGTTTGTCCTTTCAGAGAAAAACAATGCAGTGGCATGGTGTTTCACGTTTTTGTATAGCGCATGTTTTGCTCTGAACAAAATTCACCAATTTGAAACGCAGAATTAAATAAAAATTAATAATTAGTTTGTTATGTTTTAGATACTGAGCAAGGTCCCATGGGGGGAAGATTCTTTGGCTTTAGTTCTTTAGCATGTGGCTGTGACTCAGTTGTTCCCTTTTGATCTCTTACCCTTAGCACTTCGTTTCTCTGGAACTGTATCAAAATGTGATTGTGAACAAACTTGGCTTCAGGCGGCCGAGTCTTCTAACCGTCTGTTTTCTCTACCTGGGAAAAGTGACGCTGGCTTGCTGGGTGTTCCCAGGGTGTGTAAATCCTGAAACATGAAGATACTGAGATCCAAGTGCAAATTACTCTGGAGCTCCACACCCACACGCAGGACTTTCAATGGCTCTAAGTTCTGGTTTTCTATTTTAACTGACAAAATGGTGACTTTCTTATCCATCTTCTATTAGGAAGAAAATTTTAAGGTTAAAAAATGTAAAATTTTACATAAATCACCAAGCACATAAAGTGATTATTATTTAGAATCATTTTCAGTAATTAGCATGTGATCATCCCCTATAGTTTTTTTTTTAAGTGATCACTTTTGAATAAATTTAGAAAGATTTTCAACTGGTTTAGGATAAGTGCTTCTGCTCTGTCCAGGCTCTAGTACATCTGTCCCTACACCCTGTGCCCCGACCTTTGTCCTGTGGACACCCTGATAAAGCCTGCTTCTGGTTCATACACTGACCTTGCCATTCTGAACTTTGGCTTCCTCATGAGTCAAACGGGGACACAGATGGCTCCCACCAAATCTGCTTGTTTTGCTGGTGCATTGAGATGATTGTCCTGAGCTGAGTCTCATAGGAGCTCCACACATTTGTGGAATCAGTTGTTGGGTCCCCCTGACCGAGAGTGTCAGGTCACTTGTTGACCTGGTTCTGACGGCAAGTCCCGTTCCTAGCCACTGGAGTGGCCGTGACCTGGGTTGTGAGGCTGGAGGCTGGCTGGTTCCAGGAAGTCATGTTGATGGCAATGGGAAAACCAGAGTTCTCACCCACATCATTTCTGGTCACATCTTTTCCTTTGGTCCCTCTTTGATGGGCTCCATCAGAAAGAGCACGCGGTAAAAGCCCGATGGGCGGGGCTGTGCTGTCCACATGCCCCCTTCTGTCGGGCTTTGGGACTGTATCTTTCCTGTGCATCGATGGGCGGGAGGCGACGTGAGCAGTCCTCTTGTGGAGACGCCAGCATCCCTGGGAGACTGGCTGACCTTTGGGGAACCTGACGGCAGATGTGCCTGAGTATCAGTGTTGCCTGATAAGAGCTCTTGGAGCAGCCCCAGGAGGCTTTTCAGTAACGTCTGTTTCAGTGAGCCCTGTGGCAGCAGGGCTTTAGAAACAAAGACAGACAGCAGTGTCATTGCAGAGAAGGAAAGGTAAGAGGGAGGGCGGCAAGGTGAGGCCAAACGGCAAGGTAACACCAGTGTCACGTGTGATAGGTGACGTGTGCTGCTCAGCATGAGGCAGCGTCTCCAGCCTGGCCTCTCTTTTGAGGGGAAGTGGATGGAGATGGACTTCCTGCAGATGCTGTTACGTTCTGAGGACCGAGACTGGCTGCCTGTGTGAACACAGGCCTTGGTTCTTCTTGGTCAGGGGGAGCTTCAGGAATCGTGACTGCCTCTTCCCACGATCTCCATGGAGGTGAGCACTTTGGAGCTTTCAGGGAATGCTCCTCATGGGAAGACTCGCAAAATACTGGCTTCTTCAACTCTGCGCTCTGTGACAGACAAGGTCTCTTTTCACTGTGTTCTTTTCACTGTGTTTATCTGGAGAACAAGGAGTTTTATTCTCTGTCCTTCCATGGTTGCGTGGGTCATGTCTGGCCAGCTTTGCATTTCCAGAATGTCCCCACTTTGCCGCAGTGAGTGGGTACAGCCATGGCTATTTTTAGGTTTTTCTCCTGGTGGGCAGTCTCAGAATCGAGCATCAGTACCTGCCTGCAGATTTGGGTTATGTGTATGTTTAATTTATTTCCCTGGACAACTGCATGCTTACCCGACTGGGTAGTATAAATCTCTTCCACAGTGTCATGACTCCGGTCAAGTTGAAGGCTATTAAACTTTGGGGACTATGCTAGGTCAATCAGACTCTCTATTCATTCCTCTGTGCCAACCCCACCAGGGATTGTTGCGAATTTTCAATATTCTCTTGGTTTTCTGGCTACTTCTTTGGCACTCCTGGGAGCACTGGGTGTGTGTGGGGGCATTGACAGCTGACACCAACTACAGGAGCCGTGATTCATGTGACATGACACGAAAGAGTCTGGAAAGACCGTTCCAAGCAGGATTAGGCTAGGAGATACCTGGGAAAGAACTTCTAGAAACTTTTGTGAATTGAATTGCAGAGATCCATATTCACTAAGCCAAAGACTCCTCTTTACTTAGAGAATGTGAGAGCGTCCAGTAGCCAAAAGGTGGCACTGCACATCCACTGTTCCCCTGTCCTGTCCCGCAGCAAGCCGTCCCCACGTGTTCTTCTGTTCCTTCTATTAGTTGCTTCATAATAAAATATTATATCCTCATCCTCTCCTGGTAAAACACAGCAATAAAACAGCCCTCATTCTCAGGGCCGATCTGCGTGTTGATATATAGCAGCCCTTACCCCTCTGGGCGGGCGGACCCCATAGAAGGCAAACTGCGCTTGCAGCGGAGTTGCCTGAGAGCTCTGTCTATCTTAGATGATGCCATGTAACGGAGCACCTTTGCTGTAAATTCATCCCTGACCAGATCCAGGGTTTTAATTTGTCTCTAGAGTTCACCTCTCTCAATTTCATAAACCGGGAAAACACAGCTGGAGCCGTTTACAGACTGGAAAACTCTTGAGTGTTTCTGCTGAAGTCCTAATTCGGCGATCATGCTTTGTTATTTCCTGCCCCACTGTTGTTTGTAAAAGCGGTTAATGCGCAACGGGCTGTTTCAGATTTTCCTGGTCCTGCAATAACGTTGCGCGCACCTTCTTTTGGTGCCTGGCGCACCTTGGGCGTGAGCGTGACAGTCACTGGTGTTGGTGGACACAGGCGCACATCCCTGAGAAGGAATCGGAACAACAGCTTGGAAAGAGCGAGGCTTAAGACACATGAAATCCTGTTCTCCCACAACTTTCCACCAGCCTTTCAGGATCAACTCTATGCTGCTCATCGTGAAGCAAGAAAGTCTTCGTTAAGTGTCGTACCAGTACAATTTAATAAAAACATAAAAAAAGTCTGTTGTCTCCTGATTTTGGGGGTGGGGAGAGTCATTAGACGCAAATACGAAGGACAGGGCAGAGAGCTACATGCCAAGGGGTGCAGAGATAGAAAGCCCGAAGGTCAGCTTCAGTGATGACCCACTAACCTGCAGCTTGGAGCTCCAGGAGCCCCAGTCTTTGGGAAGATGGGCGTGAAGTCGGGGTAAGTGACAGGAGTGGCTGCGCAGCATGGAAGAGTGTGCAAGTACTTTTTTCTCAGAATAGAGCACAGAAGAGTATTAGGATTTTAATGTCCAGGATAGTACAAGATAGGTGCTCCATAAATAGCTGTAGTGTGGATGGAAAAACAGAGCAAAGCAGAACCCGAGGGCAGAGGCCTTCCTGGGGGCCTACGGGGGGCCACCCAGCACAGGGCGAGCTTGTCTCAGCCTCCTCTTCTCTCTTGGAAGGCAGCACAACTGTAGCACAACTGAATGATTTGGGCATTGTCTGCTTACAAAGGAAATAAACTAGATTCTAGAATAGGGTGTCAAATCACCTGAAGGGTTACCTGAGATTACAGATTTCATGCTTCTATGGTGTCAAATAAATGGTACATTAATGTTTTAGTTTATGCACGAAGAACCAGCTGATCTAAGACAGTTACAGTTTGAGGTTACATTCATTGGAAAGTAATGATAGTGGAAAATACTGAGAAAGATATCAAGGTTGGGTTTTTTCTCTATTGACAAACAGTAGTTGAATTACTAGTGGGCAATAGATTAGATGAAGAAACCAGGCCAAATAATGAGAGCTCACATCCTTTAACTTTCTTACCAGAACAGAAGTGCGTGACAAGATTAACCCCTTTTCCCAGGTAGCTCATGGAATGCCTTCCAGTACTTCCCAGGTTGGGGTGGAAAAGCTTTGGCAACTAAATGAAGAGAGGATGAAGTGCTCATGTTTGGAGTTGAGAAATACGAAGAATTGAGTTCCCATGATCCAAAATGCTTCCAATGACCGCTACATTTTGGATGTCCTGGAGAGTCTCAGTCAGAGTAGGTTTGAGCTCAAACTTTCCAGGGGCAAGATCTCAGATACCTTCTCCACTTGATGCCAACTACCCATTTCCATAGTGATCTCTCAAGATTCTTAGCACATCTGCAGTGTTCCTTCTGGTTTCCTTTGCATTTCAGGATAAAGTCAGACTAGTTTAAAGAGACTGTGTATTCACTTTAGACCATTTCAGAGCAGGCCTGGACACTGTCTCTGCAGGGCTTCCCTCCCCAGGGCCCAACTCTTCCGACAGCACAGCATCCACCTGTCCTCTCTTCTTGCTCTAAGCTAGAAGATGCTGTTCGATGCACTGAGCTGGCATTGGGAATGCAGCTTGTCACTGTGGTTTTGGTCTTTGTAGGCTGATACTGAGTTTCCAGAACACCCTTGAGGTAGAAGAGCTCAAGCGTCTCCACCATTGACTCACTCCAGCCTTACAGAAGCAGTGTTTCCTTTGTCCAGTGGGTTGCAGGGGATGGTAACGCCTTCCCTAATATCTGCTAGATAGGGGATTAGTGTTGTTTGTGCAGAGCAGCTTTTATTCATTCCACTTTTCTGGCTGTTTCGACTCAGCCATTCAGGAAAGAACTGCCCCACGTGTGCCGCCAACTAAACTTGAGAGGATGACGCATTTTCTCTCTACAGAGGTTTTCTTCCCATCACGGACAACAGTAGGTTCGGACAAACACAAGGTCACTCTGCCTTCCACTTGGGGCTACTTGCAGAGATTAATGAAGTGCCAAGGCCACGCCTAGCGAAGTCTAAGCCAAACATAGTTAGCAAAGTAAGTCTGTTTCTAAATAATTCACGTATCAATTTTAAAAGCCTAAGAGAAAATTGTTTTTGGATGAGCTTTCTCTTTGTTGAATTTTATTGGGGGGCATGATGAAGAATTGATGATATGTGTTTTCTGAACTCTTATTCCATCCGTGCTTCCAGATTGTTTTGAAAACTATGGAAATTTCCACCCAGGATGCATTTTCCTTGTTTGCTTCCATCAACATTTCTCTGCCCAAATAGTTTCTTTTGTGGTTCAATTTTTCCATCTTTTTAATATAGTGGGTTGGCCCCAGCTGCAGTTGTGCATAGTTCTATACTGACAGCCCACATAAACAACACCAACAGACGCAGTCCTTTGATAGGGTGATGTCATTATAATTGGAGTTTCGAAAGCAAATACAAGCAGCACCATGGACACCTGGGTCAGCCCGCATGAAAGAATTGTCCTTGCTGAAGGAGGAGGGATGTGTGGACAGAAAGTTCCCCAGGCCCACCACTGGAAGATCAGTTTTAGGTCAGCTTGTTTAGATGGACCCAGAGGCCACCTGGGCATCAGCTGTCAGGAAACCCCGTGATCTTTGCTTAAACAGCAGACAGCTATCAAAACACAAGAGAGAAAGGAGAGTGTGGAGCGGGGAGCCAGGCTACGGGATACACACACACACACACACACAAAGAGAGAGCACAGAGTCTCGGATCTGCTAATGATGCTGTTTCCATTTGTCCAGTGTGTGTTGGGCTGGGAGGACAGGGATAATGGGGGCTTTGTAGGACCCTGAATCAACATTCCAAACAATCCAGCCACTGTTCGTAGGTTAGAGCCAGACCCCCCTTCCAATCTCCACTCAAAGAAACCACGACTCCTCCCCTCCCAGAAGCGTTCCATCAATCAGGGCATTCACCGCCCTGCCGGAGGACAGCTGGCCACACCGTGAGATTCGCTCTGAAACCACGACAGCTGTTGAAACAATTTTCTTGTTGTTCAACCTTGTTTCCAGCATAAGAGGACTCAGAGACCATTCTCTTTTGTTTTAAAGTTGTCACTTTTAAACAAAAAGCGAATTCCATGCATGGCTGAAGGTGTAGGATGGGGAAAAGTAATTTGCTCTCGAGGTTTATGAGTCTTTCAATCGTGTTTGTTTCCAGGTTTCGTGGCACACACTGCAGGTGGCTTCGTCATAAAAGCAGAGGCAGCCCTAGGCTCAGGCAGGATGGGCCACTGGGCTGCCCAGGCTCCAGTGTCCCCAGCACCTCCCCATCACTGGGTCTCCTCCCCTGCCAGCTCCTGCCTGGGCTCCATCTTGTCTTCCCTCTGTCTTTGCTTCTCTTGAGTCCCTCTCCTGAGTCCCTTAAAAGATGTCTTACGGCCACTGAGCCCGATTCATGGGTCTCCTGAAAGGATTTCCCTCCTGCTCTGCTAGAGCTGAAGTGAATGAAGGAGAGTGAAAGGGCTTGTGTGACGAGCCAGAAATGACCTTCCTCCTAGCTCACGGTCATCGAGTGACCTCAGGGACTGGAAGAATATCCAGTGATGTCACTATAGGATTCCAAAGACACAAAGTTGGAGCCAGATTGACCTGACCAATGGACAGTGGCCCCGAAAATCTTGTGCTTCCCTGCTGTGTGTATTCCAGGAAAAATTTTCCAGAAGTCTAAACACTTGATTGGAAAATACCTTCATCACCACCAAAGTCACACACCAAGTCATCACATCAAGAAGAGAAGGCCTTCATCTCCAAAGCACACTGCCTTCGCCTCCTGTTTGGCGGGTGCTGTGTTTCCTGCCAAATGGCCTGGTCTGCTTAAGGGACAAAACCATGGCAGAAAATCTTAGCTGCATGAGCCCCCAGGCCCTTCTCGGTGATGAAGCATCGGGAAGAGGGAAGAGAAGTCTCGTATGCGTCAGCAGCAAGTGGCCATTATCTTAGGAAACTCCTCACTGACGTGAACTCCCAGGAAGTTAGAGATTATATCTGTCAAGGAGGAGAGAGAAAGAAGTAGAGGTCCTGGGTCACATGCTGCAACCTGTGTGTATGTCTGGCTTTGGTTGAGTCAACCGCTGTACCCTCCCAGGGGCAGACTGGGGTGTTCTTGTCCTAATTGTCGCCTCAGGAAAGGATGTGTTGATATCGGATCTAGGAGGCTCAAGCCAGTCACTTTCTTCTGTGGATCATTCCAGCACACCCATTTTGCAATCCTAACCGGAGGCAAATTTAAATTTGGCCACACCAGATTTGCCGTAGTTAGCAGTCAGATCCTTCTAAGGCTGCCACTTTCAATGTGCACATTAGTACCCGGATGCTGAGGCAGAGAAGCACCCCACAAACCGGAGATCTACTGTTCATTCTTGTCTGGGGGGAAGTCCAGTTCTTGGGTGTAGGATTGAAGAATTCATTTTGTTTTTCAATGTGAGTGGTCTTATGAGGAAGAGGACCCCGAGTACTGAAATTCCTTGGTCACTTGCTGGCCTTCCCCAGGGTACCCCAAGAAGAGAAAATGGTGAGCAGGAGGGAGGGGCGCGGGGAGAGGGGAAGTGGAGTCCTTATGCAGGTCCCTGGGAGTCCCTGGGTGGTTTATTTGTTGTGAGGAGCCAGATCACAAATCCATTCTAAACTTTGTCTTTCTTGGCAGATTTTTCAAAGCTGAGGTTTCTGTGCTGACTGTGCCTGTCCTTTTATCATGTGTGTGGATTTTCAATACCGAGACTTTCCCAAAGAAGGGAGCATTTATTTTCAATTAATATGCCAGCCCGCAGTGCAGCTTCATTTGTAGCCATGTGAATGCTTGTGCGAAGATGCATAAAGCAAGTGTGTGTGTTTATGTGTGTGTGTGTGTAGTGTGTGTGCACACATGCACATGTGTATGGGTAAAGCAGATCCCCTCACTTTCTCCCCCTGGCTGTACCTCCCTCTCGCTGGCTTCCGGTGCCCCTCCTGGCCCTACATGGGCTTTGTCTGTTTGCGCCAGGTCTGCAGAGAAGCCCCGGTGGCCTTGAGCACATGGCATTTCATGTTCACTTCCACACAGAGGATGAACGTCTCTCTCTCCCCAGAGCCGCGGTACTAGTAAATTGAGTAACTGGCATTCAGTGGTTGTCTCCTTTGTGAAGCATAATCGCACATGCTGAAAAGGAGTATTCCTAGATTTTAATGCAGTGAGTGTTTGTTTTGTAAACATCTGACTCCTGGTTCACTCTCTTGGAGCCTGGGGAGTGTGTGAACACAGGATGCAGGGGCATTCTCCAAGGGAAACATTTTCTCCCCCAGCTTTGAATTCTCACAGTTGAAAACAGGGTTGGAAACCCTGGCAGCAGACTGCAATTCAGCACACAGACAAGGGGTAAGGAGAGAGGACCTATAGACTCAGGTTCCAGCCTGGCTGCAGTCATCCAGCGAACACAGCTGTGACCTTCACCCTTCTCCTTCTTTTGGTTCTTTTCTGTGCAGTCTGTAGCGACAGGTCAAGACTGTAGGACAAAAGTCACGTTAGGCACAAAGTGAAATCAGCCTCGCCGCCTACAGAAAGAAAGCAAGGCTCAGTGTGCTCTGCTCCGTGAGCAGGAGCGCCGTGGGTGCCACGCGTTAAATACTGACTGTTTTCTGGGTTGTTTGGGGTTTCTCCTTCCAGACACCTGTCTGTGGGAGGGAGAGGTTTGCCTGCATGATCTTTCCAATGAAAATCCTGAACAGACACAATTTCTGATTGTTATATAAAGTTCACCAAACCCAGAAATTTATAAATAGGAAAAAGAAAACCACCCTGCTGAAGCCATCCGTGAATCACTGCAGAGACGTCACGTTGTGTGTCATTCTAGTTTTATTCTATAAATAAATGCGAATATCGATCTTTCCATCCAACGTCATCGTCTGCTCTGATGAGCACACTATGCTATGGGGGTTAAGCATCTTCCTTCTCTAAACAGCTTGTATGTTTGCTTCATTCTCTCAATGACTTTCTAGTATGTCAGTATAGGACTGACTGTCTTATTAAGAAATGCCCTGTGAGTAGACATCTGGGTGTTTTTGAATACTAAGATGCTTTTAATACTTATTTAAGATATTGGAGGTGATGTTGGAGAACACAAGAAGGAATAGAGAAAACTATTTGGGCTGATTAGAGCCTCAGCACCCATTTATAATTTGACATGATGCTTATACATTGAAGGCAATGAAAATATCCTAATTTAAAAATTGTGGAATTCATCTACAAAAGGCAGACTTATTTTGTTCATAAGTTATGGATTGGAGACCAGCCATTTTATCTATTAGCTAGGAATAAGTACTTTCATAAAAATATGATTATAAAATTTATAATGATGCAAGGAGGAACACAGGGGTTAAGTGACAAGGGCCAAGTTGCATGGTAAATATTTAGAAGAACAAGCTAGAAATCACAATCCCCGAGCCTCTGTTTATATGCAGGCACTTATAAATCTGTGCTGTGGGCTTTGGTTTATTATTGCTATTGAAATTATGTTGGAGCCCAGTGATATGTTTTTTCCCCCAATATTCTCTATTTGGTGCTTTACAAATTGAAAACAGTAATTTATAAATCCTAAAGCAACTGTAGTAATACCAAACAAAGGCATAAAGGGTGGGAAGAACTAAACATCTCGGGGCTGCCCTGCGTGGCCGGGAAGGTCACAAACCACACAAGCCCAGCAGACTCTCGGCGGCTCTGGTCACGTCACAGATGGGGATGACCTCTACATTTGGGACTATGTTTTTCTAGCAGACAGCAACATACGATAATAATGTTGCAATAGACAGAAAGCCAGTGTCTTGAGGACAGGGCATCTTTCTTCAATTGGCAGCATTTCTGGTGACCCCCGAACCCTTCTAGCCCCTCACGCCCTTCTTACCCTGTTCAGTCAAGATCTTGGGGAAGTGCTCAGTCAACAGACGCGTTCAGTGGGTGCCTCAGATTTCTTCATAACTGATTTTGTCTGTTTCTGCTTTCTTTTTCCCTCCTTCTTCTTCCTTCCTCCCTCTCTTTCCCTCCGTTTTCTTCCCTTCCCTTCCCTTCCCTTTTCCTTTTCCTTTTCCTTTTTCCTTTCCTTTCCTTTCCTTTCCTTTTTTTCTCGTCCTTCTTCTCCCTCTCTGTCTGTCTCTCTCTGGCCCTTTCTGGTTGCCAGGGCCTGAGAACTAAGCTACATGCCTGGCCTTCTTTTATTTTTTTTTGTTTTGAGACAGGATCTCTCTGTATTGCAAAATTGCCCAGGCTGGGCCCACGCTTTGGACCCCATGGCCTCAGTTTCCCAGGTCCACGCCTGGTTCTTACACACTTTACAATGAGTGGCATAACTCTAGCTCCCTGGGCTGGAAATGGGGCTGTATAATGCAGAACAAAACCAGCTCTCTGAACTGTGAAGACATGGAGGTCTTTTGGGTCACGGGGGTTTACCAGTGGTTCAGCGCCATCACCATCTGCAGCAATCTGAGCCTCCCTCCTTTTAAATCAAGTAAACAGCACTGGAGTTTTTGTTGTCAGGAGCCAGTGTGTTAGACAACGGCACTTATTTACATGTCAGCATTACAGGCTAACTGGCCTGCTGTAAAATATGCAGCAGAGGGCAGCAAGGCTGAACAGGGGAGTTATTTCCACCTGCAAGTTTCGCACTTTTCCTTGGAAATGTGCGGACCAGGGCAGGGCTGTTCCTGTGGCTTTGTGAATGGCTGAGCTGGACAACAAGATCGTGCAAGCCCTGGGACCCCACTGTGCCTTCGTCAAGGGGAAGGCAAGCTAGAGAGTGCCCTTTCCATCCCCGGGCAAGGGCCCATTATTCTATGTATCTCTCTGCTATGCTTTATGGAAAGGTTTGGACAGTAAATAATGACTGGCTATGCAGCAGTGCTTTCTTCTCCTGCCAAGCCCTTTTTAGCTTTGGCAGCAATTTTGTTTTCCCTGTCATCATCTAATGTCTATTTATTTTACATCGCTACAAAGCCAGTGAAGTTCCCTTATAAATCCCAGGTCATGAAGATGAAGCAGCAAGTCGATGCCTTTTATTAAATATCTCCAGTGTCCTCTGCTTTTGCGAATTAGGTTCAAAGTGGTCAGTGGCTTGAAAAGCCCGCGGGCAGGAACCAAATCTGTTTGCACACTGCATTCCGAAGGGCTGTGTGTGGGGGAGCGGGAATTCAGTAAGAGGACGGGTATCAGCACTCTCTGAACACGTTGGGGTCCACACCACAGGGCCCTGCTCCTGTCCCAGCAGTCTAAGCAGATTCCTGCCACACAGATGCGCGCGCCCATGCACACACACACAGGCACACGCACCAGGCTTCAGGCCGCGCCATGACTCACCGCTGCTGTCCAGGGCTGCGATTTTCTTTTCTTTGTCAGCACCGCCGCAGGCATGAAGGTGAGAACATGGGGCTGTGAAGCAGGGAAGAGATAAAAGGGAGGGAGAGGGGCCTTCTGACTGTCCTGTCAACTCCATTCTCTCCCTCCACAGCTGCAAGCGAAGACGGAGGGTTCTAGGCACAGCTGGGGTGAGACAGCAGTCAGGGTGCCCCAGGCACCTTTGGCAGCAGCAATTTCTCAGGCCCAGCTCTCTGCCCATTGCAGTGGAGAGCAAGAGATGCAGTGGATCCCCTCATATGCTGAGGATCCAAACCATTGCTTCTCCAGGGCATTGGCTTCTCAGCAAAGGGAAGGGGCTATTTGATGGTGGGCTGGCTGGAGGAGTTGGCTGGTAAGAGCTGGTGGGGCCCAGACACCAAGCACCCCATAGGACACTTCCTGTCCTCCCACCCTTCCAAACTGCAGGACATCAGGAAAGAGGGCGCCTTTCTCAGAAGTGAGGTCAACACTCACATCTGCACAGTGCTAAAGCCACCACCACTGCACTGACTACACCCTGGGGGTGCTGAGATGCCAGCTTCCTTCCATCACCATGACAGGGCTGACAGTGTCTCTCTATGAAATGCCAAAGCCACCTCAGCCAATGGGGTTGCTCTAGACAAAAATGTTTTCAAGATATTGCATGTCTTATAAGATTTTCAAAGTAGGTTATTTGATTAAAATATTGTAAAAAATCCCATTTGCTAGTATTAACTGAATGACTGTATATAAATAGCTGATGGGAGTGGTGTGGGCATTAATCAACAAAGTTGTTGTGTTGGAGTGAATTTGCTCTGGATTCTGCAGTTCTTTATTTGCTCGTTCTGTATGTTGGGACACCCATGAGTGCCAAGTTGTTTTCATGCTCTGTGTGACCTGGTGAAGGACCCATTTCTTCATGTCACTTTGCCTTGAGACCTGGTGTTTCACAATCCTTCATTGGAGTTAGCAAATCTGATCAAGGGAGCAAGTGCAATATCTGTTCTGGCAAACCAAGCCCCTCTTTCCTCGCCAACGTGGACGTTTTCCAGGCTTGGCCCAGATACTCCCTGTTTTCCTGGTGTGCTCTGGGTCAGGGTTTCTGTTCCTGAGGAGAAATCACTCCTGAGAGACATGGCCATGGTTGCTTCTACTTTGCTCCTTGTTTATTGCCCTTTTCCCTCCAAATATGCAGGAAACATTTAAAATATGTGGTGAATATTAGGAATCTGTTCTCAGTTTTTGCTTTGAGTTTTGTGAGAAAAAATTCGTGGGGTGCTGGTGGTGGGACAAAGTGTAAACAGACATCAACAGCCTGTTGCCCTATAGACAATGAAACAAGCTACGTGTGTAACTTTTCACTTTTAATTTGTTTTAATCTCTTGGTGCTAGAGATGGAACCCAGAGCCTTCCTTGTTGGGTACATACCTTCCCACTGAGCTTGCCTTCTAACCCTAAATATTTAAAATAGCCACGCCAGTGAAAAGTAAAAAAGAAACTGGTGAAATTGTGTAATAGTTCATCACTGCTGTGATCAAACTGTTTGATATACACAATTAAAGAAAAGGAGGAAAAGATCTACTTAGGTCAGTTGTCAGAGGTGTCAGCCCATGGCTCCAAGGCAGAATTTTCACGGCAGTAGGGTATGGCAGAGGAAAACTGCTCACTGCCATGGCAATCTAGGAAGCCGAGAGCAGGGGAAAAGCCAAGAGAGGCAGGGACTGTCCCCAGGTCGTGTCCCATGATCCACTTTCTCCACCAAGGCCACATTTCTTAATCTTCCACTCCTCTGTGAACTTACCAGTGGCCTTCTGATTGCCTCCTAGGAGTCTCTTAAACTAGTCACTGCACTTGTGCCATTGTTCACAGAGGGGAGAAGCCAGTGAAGAGCCTCTACGGTGTTTATTGGGAAACAGTTGGTGGTGGGAGTTGACGGCTCCAGCAATTTGCTCTCAATGCCTTGGGTCATGACGTTATGCTCCATCTTTGGAAACTTATCTGTTCATTCTGAGACCACAGGTCTCAAGGCAAAGTGACATGAAGAAATGGGTCCTTCACCAGGTCACACAGAGCATGAAAACAGCTTGGCACTCATGGGTGTCCCAACATACAGAACGAACGGATAAAGAACTACAGAATCCAGAGCAAATTCACTGCAACACAACAAATGTATCAGACTCATAAGAAGGCCAGAAATGAATACAGGCAATGAGAACATTGCACTGCCCTCTGCGCAAACTATTTCCCTGCTCATGGCACGTTTGACTTGTAATGCTTGTTTTTTATTCCTGTATCAGACAATTCTACCTCCCTGGATGCCAACCTGATGCCTCACAGCTCCATTTCAACACTGCCTGTGCAGTCTGCACAGAGGTCAGATCAGCCTCTGTGCCTTGAGTCTACACCAGCTCTGATGCTCACGGCAAGGCTGGTGGCGAAGGACCTGAGTCGTCCTGATGCACCAGGGCAAATGGAGCCCTCTTACAACCTTCTTGTTGGGCTCCATCATCTGCAAGAGTCACAAAGCTCAGGGAAATACTTCCATTCACCAGTTTATCAAAAGGAGCATTGTAAAGTGTAAAGTATACAATGGCCAACTGGAGAAACAGGTCAATAGCCAGGGGTTGTGGGGTGGGAACTCCTTGTGTCAGAGGACATCCCTGTCACCCAGGAGGTTCTGAGAGTATTAGGAGCTCTGCAGGCAACATGGAACAAAGACCAAATATATTTCTTCTACAACACACCTGCTCTCTGCTTCCCTTTACAACTCCGGAAGAACGGATCTTTCTAGCTCCAACACAAGTGATTGGGTCTCAGTCAGTTTTTCTGTATTTTCTGAGCAGATGTCTGTCTCACAGTTATGTCCCTTGCTACTTTTAAGTGAGAACCATATCTAATGATGGCTGCAGAAAAAACCCTGCAGGAGGAAGGTCCAGGGACAATGGTGATGCCAGCACTGGTTAGGTGATTACTATGTGCTTTCTATTTACTTGCTTTATAGATATGAATTCATTTGATCTAACAAGTCAGTGAGACAGGAGTCATAATTATGCTCATTTTACAGGGAAGGAAACAAGCCCAGAGATGTTAAGTACCCTGTCCTGTGTCACACTGCTAGTCAGGAACCGGAGGTGGATCCCAAACCTGGGCAGGTTAATTACAAATTGCTCAAAGCATCTTGCAGTATATAAAAGTCAAATCTGCCCCCATCACTCAGGGTGTAAATAAGTCTGACATACAAACTTAAATATCACTTGGTCTCTCTTCCACAAGAAACCAAAATCATAAATAAAGAACACAATGAAAGATAGATAATACAAAGTAGGTGATCTTTCTGGAATGGGAAGAGGATCAAGAGATGGAGGAAGGAGAGGGAAAGGGAATGAGAATGGGAATTAAGCTGTGTTCTCTCTGTGTACCAACTCTGCAGGAGGTGTGTAAACATGCACTAGTAAAAAAGAAGTACTTACATTTCCCTGTTTGTTTTCTTACTATGTCTCTGTTGTCTCAAGATTTTTGAAGAACGTATTGCTTCCAAACTGAATGAGGAAGATGAGTTTTCAGTTCATGTGTGCATTTCCTACAGTGGAACAAGACTTTTGGTGAATATTTTAATTATTTTGAACATCAATTTGCACTTTTCTCCCTGGACGTTCTGCCTAGCAGCACAGGATGAAGATTGCCTTCCTATTTTCCTGTGTCTACTTCTCAATCACATCCATATTTGAAAATTTTAGTGCTTAGTGAACAGTGCTGTTTTCTCCTTTACAGTCTTCTAGTCAATAGGGTCAATCTTCAAAGCAGTGTAACTATACACAGTTACCACGGAATTCAAGAGCTGTTGCCAGGAATTAAAAACTGTGACCAATATTAAAATTAAAAATTCTCATACATTGGTTATTGTGATGAAGGGGAATGATCAAGTGAAGCTGAACCCTTGAGCTTCCTGTTTTGGAATATTCCAGAATATTCTGGAATAATAACTTACAGGACACTGTGAAGTGCAAAGAAGAAATTTGAGGAAATCTTTCAAGCCAGATTTATTGTTTTGTATTGGATGTATTTCAGAAGAGCCTGTGACTTGGATATGAGTGGCTTGATGGCATTTTATATTCTAATTGGTATTTTTTTAAATGAATGAATCTTTCCCTGAGCTTCAATCACGATCCTATCTGTTGTGTTAATTGTTGGCAATGAGCCTAAGACTTACCATGGCGGACACAGACCAAGCTCACAGATTGTGCCTGGATGGAAAAGGCGTGGGTCTCCATTCTCCAGCCAAGCAGAAGATCAGACCCACTGCGACGCAGTGGCTGTCAGGCTGTTCCCACACTGTGCTCCCGGACACACGCGGTGGTCTGCACTGTGTCACTGCCACGCACCCCCTGAAAAGAAAGCAAATAATCTGCCCTTATGTTCCGTCTTTGTGGCAACCCTGGAGCTGGGGCAAAAATAAAATGAAAATTGCATTTATAGGTCTGGAAAAAAGGAGGAGAGGATTATCTACCTCATAAAACCAACTTCTAAACCTGAAATTGTATTTCTTCCAGACTAATATTTTAGTTTATCTTTGATGGTTATAAATCATTCTTTTTTTATTCCTTTCTTTTTAAGGTTCTGGTGGAGAAAGTAGTTGGCAGTCAGCTTCAGGGGAGCTTAAATGGACTTATTTATTGAAGAACACTCACAAGTTAAAATGCGAGAGTGCTTCCCGTTACGCCCACGTGGACCCCCCGAGGCTTGCTGTGGAGCTGTCTGTGTGGAATTACGGCAGAATTGGGTAACCACCCCTGGCTGCAGTGCAACTTTCCGTGGCTCCTGGTGCCAAGTATGTTTGCTTACTCAGATTTTCACTTGAATCATGATCTTTTTGCTCTTTTTGGGTGACTCTCAGCTATGAAGTTGGGAAATGTTTGGGAGAGGAGAGTGGAGGAAGGAGGGGAAGCTGGCCAGGTCCTGGAGCCATTTGTTAGGTGTGGGGCGATGTCTTCACGGTGGGCTCCTGGGGCTTTTGGGAGCTAGAGACCCTTGGCCACATGGGCACAAGGCCACTTGGTCGGTGACAACCAAATCCCTTTGAGGGTCAGCTGAGGTCCTGGCGGCTCTTGGGAACACGGACCGGAGCGTTAATTGCTGCTGAGGTATCTCATGCCTGTGTCTTTCTCCTACCACACCTTTCGGAGGCTTCGGAGCCTGAACTGGAACTCTCGAGTAGGAAGCCTTGTGACTCACTTTGCTAGTAGAAATAACAATCCTAATAAATAAATTTCTAACAATAATAAAACAATCACTGACAGTTAGGATTTCATGGTTCACAGAGCTTTTCTCATTATCTCATCTGAGATAATGGCTCTTCTGTACCAATACAGCCTCCCCAAGAGGACTTCCAATCACTCCCAGATCAAAAGAGGGGATTTCCCAGCCCCAGGCGGGTGGGGTGGGGAAGTGACTGTCCAGGGCCGGGAGCCTGGCCACTGCCCTTTCCCCCAACACAAAGGAGGGAGGACTCCAAAGGAGAACAATGATGCAAAGGATCTTTGTTCCTTTCCCATATACTTTTAACTGTTCCTTGGGACTGAGGAGGTGACTGGATGAGCACATGCCCTTTGAATGCTGCTTTGTGTTTGAAATATAAAGCTGCTTCATATAAAGATTATGTTGTGGACTGTGGAGTCCTGGCCCTGAATCATCGCATCAGGCGGAGTTCCGTAAACCCCACTTCCCCCCTGCCTCTTGCACTGGACAAGAGGTGCCTGGGGCACCTGCTGAACCTGAAGCCAGGTTGTGTTCAGTTTGCAAAGTGATGAAAAACAGCATCTCGGAAAAAGAGAAAGTCCTGGATTCCAGGAGGCTGTACCGGCACACCTGGCAAGTTCTTACGTTTGGGGATTACAAGGAGGAGGGGGAGTGCTTGACCACACGTGGGTCATGTGTCCAGCAGGGAAATTGTCAAACCATTTATGCATTGTATCGCTGGAGCATCCACAGATTAACTGCAGTCTTCTTCTAACCAAACCCTCTCCTCAAACTCAAACTCACTCTTCTAAGTGTTGAAGAAATCTTCTCTGCAAAACTTTGGTGGTAAATTAGCACGAGGAATAATAAATGAGGCAAAAACCCCAATGGAAGGTAAAACCAGGTAGTGACCTGGGTGGCAAGCTTCTTCCTGCCAGCACTGTACTGACTTCCAAACAGGTTTATGGCAGAGTGAGAGAAGTCACAGACAAACTTTTGCGAGAGACCACAGCCTGTGTTTCTACACTGCCTATGCCAAAAGAAAATCCTGGTTACTCTTAGTCACATGGTTCCGAGTTGCAGAGTTGGGCTGAGCTTCCTGTGCTATTCCTGGGCTAATTCCATCGGTGAAAATGAGCTGGGAACCAGGTAAGACAGGGGAGACACTGCACTGGAATTGTGTCCAGTCTGATCCCAGTACCCATTTCCTCCCATCTGAGTCCTAGGGACCCACCAACCCACTCCATCCCCTGTGTGCAGCTTTGTCAGTTAGCTTTCCTGTCGGCAGGGCTGCAGGATCTCACCTCTCTCCTGTGATGCCCCGGGTACCTCTTCTCTCCGACTGTGTGGCTCAACTTTTGCTTCTTGCCAAGCGCCCTTGTGGGAACTGAAACTGCTATTCCAAGTCCGAGATTTCTGTTGCTGTGTTACCTTTCCTGCCCTCTAATGAAAGGAAGGGAAAAGAAGGCAACTATCAGTTTTCAAGGGATAAGGGAAGGAGAAAGGTATAGTAGAAAACATTTCCTGTCTGGTTGTGGTTATTCCATCTGGCTTCTTGTTGCTCAAATAATCATAAACAAGAATCATGGATTAGCCATGACCATAGGACCTTATCAGGCGTTTGGGGGCCACTTAGTAAAACATAAATATCCTGTTGAACAAGTAAGAATGACAACAGATAAATAGCCCCATAGCAACGTTGAGAGGGGATTCTGGTTAGCACTGGTCTTTAGAGAAAGATCAGTAACAATAATAATGAACTAGGACTCCCTAGCAGTGACCAACTCAGGTGCATTTTGCAGGGTGGTGGACATGAGCTCTCGCGCAGTATAAAAATGAATTCCACGTTCTCAGTGCCTTTCCCAGGGTGTTCACACTAAAAGTGCTGTGGTATATTTATTCTCAGGCAAAATTCAATTTAAAAGCAACAATAACTTAAGACATCACTGTGAGTAATGTGGTCAGGAAAATGGAATAGAACAAAATGCCGACAACCTTCTGAACTGCAGCCGCCGTCACTTCCATCCTTGCAGGATCTGAGGACTGAAATTCCTTTTGTTATTTGGGATATTTTATAATTGCTTTGAAAAGTGCACGAATACACCCTAAGTGTGATCAGAAAATGCTGTGCATGTGTGAATTAGAAAATATTCCTGTAAAGCACTCAGTGTTGTTAATTCCCTTGAAAATCCTCTGGCTCCCTTTGGACACACTGGTCCCATTGTTCTCGCCAAGTTTCGAAGCAGCTCTGGAAGTCTTCTTTCCTCAGTGTCTGTACGTGCTCTGTTGTTGCCTCCGTGTCCTGAGTGGAGTCAAAATGTTTCCCTTTCATGGTCATTGATTTTGGGAAAGATCCAAAAGCTGCCTGGTGCCTGGCCTGGGGAATAAGGTGGTTGAGGACACACCGTTGGGTTTTTATGAGTCTGCCTTTTTGTCGAATGGCATTGGCAGCAGCATTCACCGGATATTTTTTTAAAAAATCATTCCTCCTAAAGACACTCAGGAAAGAGGCCTTCCATAACAACTGTTTCAGAATATGGTAAGAGCCGTGGGATAAGTGTGTTCAAAATGAGGGGAGCATTTTGAGGGGGGCATTAATGGCAACTTGTCACTTATTGTAATAAAATTCTTTAAGTTGAAACATTCACTGTATATTTTCATCATCTCCTTTATGCTAAGCTAAACCACGGTTACCTTCAACTCCCAGGGGGATGAGCTGCAGTCAGCCAACGCCTGCTTCTGCTTTCTGATGCTTACTGTCGGCTGGTAGCAATGGAGGACCTACCTACCCATTAAGAAACTGCCTGCGCTGCCTCGCCTCTCTAGGTGCCTGGCCACTCCAGGCATCTGGAGATACCTTGTTCCCTGCCCAGATGGTAGGACTTTGACTGCTCAAACCGTTCTGCTGGTCAAGAAAAATCCCTGGGCAATATTTGCCTTGGTGAGTCTAGGACATAAATCATCTGCTCGTATTAATAATTCCTGTCTCCCACATCTGATCAGTATTGGGAAACTCCTGTCTTTATTTAAATCCTCTTTCGCCTATCAGGGCGAGAGCTGCACTAGTCACCCATGGTGCAGTTATCCAGGTGCTTACCACAGGACTCTGGGATCCAAGCGGCACCTCTCTCCCCAATTAAATCTGGCTCACCAAATTCTGCTTTCCAACTTCCCTGCTTGCGCTTAAATTCGTCCTTCTTTGTCCCCACTCTGATGGTGTCTTTCTTTTTTCTTGGGTTGATAAGGCAAATCGCCTTTAAATCGATTCCTTGCTCTTGCCAGTCAGTGAACCACACTGCTTCCTCCCTGAACTTTCTAATATGCCAAGCTGTTGAGACGCCGCCCAGGACCCATTTCCCTCTTCGGTGCTGCCCGAAAGATTGTAAGATCTGGCCTTTCCCAGAAGCTCAGCTCTAAGTTTGCATATTCAGATTTTTAAATTCAGGGTCTAGTTCTGAAGTCTCCAGTTCCCATGTAAAGGCGTCGTTTCCTCGCCTTTTCCTCACCCACTCTATTACCTCTGATTGTCTGTCAGTAGCTGACTTGAGCCCCTCTCCCTGGGACCCTTCCTGTGCACCCCCTGACAGGCAAGTGCTTGGGGCTCACCACATGGACTGGTAATGGTTCCTTTCTGATCTGAGTCTCCCTGGGCACTTTTATTGGCTCAAACAGAGAACTAGGCCTTGTTTGTGTCCGCAGCTGCCACGGTTGGCACGTGGCACCATCGGGGTGCAGGCCCGGTCTCCACCTCACCTTTCCTGGGTAGACCTGAGCCTCTTTGAGCATCTGCTTTGGGGGCAGCTCAGTTAGGGCTCTGCCTTCAGTCTGTAATGGTCCTTGGTTCCACAAACCTCGAAGATTTTATTTCATACCACCACTTAACTTTCTCAGTGCTCTAAAAGTTTCAAAATATTTTCACAAGTAATAAATCTTCCCATTCTCACTGGAAACACATGAGAACAATTGAGCAGATGTGTTTACAATCCACACTGGAGAAGCAATGACGATGAAGCTCAGAGGCTGTGTGGCCCACGTGAGGTCGCACAGTTGGGAACTGAGGGCACTCAGCCACTCGGTGGGGGCCCTGAGTGAGTGTCACTGCTGTGTAGCAAGTTACCACGATGCAGCAGTTTAAAGCCACTGCTCATGGTCTCCCTGTTCCTCAGGTCAGGGGTCTGTGGCCTAACTGCCCTCCGGGGCCTCGCATCCTCCAAAGCAAGCGTCGACTAGGTTGTTGTCACCTGTTCCCCAGAGTTCCCTCCAAGAATGGAAGACCAAGTTGCTGTGGTTGTGGGAAACCAGGTCCTGTTTTCCACATGCTGTCAGTTGGGGTTGATGACAGTGACAAGACCACCTGATGGTCCCCACGCCATGGCCATCTCACAGCATGGCCACTTATCTTTTCAAAGCTCAGAAAAATGTCTCTAGCCCACCTCAGTGGAATGTTGCAGGAAGCCACCTCATCCCGGAAAGCCTATGCCAGTCCAGTCACAGGTCTGCTCCCCTCAAGGCAAGGGGCACGCAGGACATGAACATCACAGGGCAGGGTTTCGGGGACCACATTAGAATTCTACCACTGCAGACTTGAAGTCATCATTAGGTTAAAATGCTGAGGTTCTGAGGATCAGCTCGTGCCCCGGTCACAGAATCTGCCACCAAAAGGTTGCCATCTGCCTTGTGGTTTCAGCTTAGATAATTTTATCCTAAACATTGAGTCATCACTGTGAGTTCTGTGGCTCATTTCTGTTCTGGATAATTATGATCCATAGAAACCGGAAGCGTGGAGGTAGATGGAGACCATTTCAAATCTTTTCTGCCCGGAGCACCTGACTGTCCAGATGGCCCTGCAAGTTCACGCCCAGGAGCAGCTGGATGGGAGCCACAGCTTTGCTGCCTCCTTCATGCAGGCTGTGGCTGAAGCAGCACAAGAGGGTCCTGCATGGCTGGCCCCAGAGTAGAGACCTCTGCTCTGTACCCGGTTAAGTATATGTCTGATCAAACAATATAGGATCAAACAATACAGTACGAGACATCACCAGGAATCCATGTCAAAGCACCTTCCTCACTTTGAACCCACTTATCCCATCATCCTTGCAACCTTCTGAAGCAGTTTCTGATGTCCTCTTTCATGAGTATCTTCATAAGATATGATGTAAAATTTTGTGAATGCTGCCGCCAGGCTCATAAAAACATGACAGTGGGTCCTCGTCCTCCTTATTGGCTGGGTCCAGCATCATGTGAATTCCAATTCTTCTCCAAAGTCCCAGTGACCATGAAAGGCAAACGCTCTGGATTGACTCAGGAGATGAAGGCAGCCAAGACAGCACCACTAGATACTCATGAAAGAGGACTTCCAGAACTGCTTCAGAAAGTAGCTAGAATGATGGGATGAGTGTGTGCAGGACTTTTGGGGATTCATGGCAATGTGTGTCTCGTGTAAGACTTGTTTAAATTTAAACATAAACTAGCTTCTGGTCACGTATCACATGCTGACTCTAATCAGATTACATCATTTAATGAGAGGGAATTGAGTCCGTGGCCTCTAGGCATCCCAGCTTTCTGGTTCTTTGGTCTGTGTTCAGGGCTGGGGGCACATGGGCATTTACCCATGTGTGTTGGGGCAGTTTGTGCCTTCTGTGCCATCTCCCTGCACACTGCTGCTCTTGCTCTCCAGTGGTGATGGGAAGGAGCAGTGTCCTGTGGCTTTGGGGTGACTTTGACCTAGGGCTGCAGATTCAGAGCATGGAAAAGGATGAGAGTTGCTTCTCTTTCTGGAGCTCAACTGAGACAATTTTGCTCACAGGAATCCAGGGCAGCTATTGTTTAATTTCTTTCATTAGCGAACTCACCAAATGTTTTGGCCCCGGATTTTCTATATCTTCCAGCCAGCTGGAGAGCAGTACAACTTGTGAGGGAACGCAAACCCACAGAATTAGCCACACACGCAAAAATCTGTGCTCAAAGTCTCTCTTGACCTAATTCTTTCTGTTTGCTCCTTTTACTCTACTTACTCAGGTTTGATTTACTCTCTTACACAAATGGAGCCTTTAAGAGTCCTGGGTTTTGTTGTGACTCCCTTGTAGGTAGATTGTACCCACAGACCCTCCCTGGGGACACCGGCACCAATGCTGGTCCAGGAGCCCTCAAAGCCTGCTTGGTGCTGCAGTTGTGTTGTGGGCTCCGCCAGGGCCAGTCAGACTGCACTGTTCCCCGCTGGAAATCTGGGATGGAGAGACTTCTGACTTGATGTGCATTAGCAACAAATGCCTTGTTGAGAAAATCAGCAGTGATTGCAGGGAAGATCAGTGACCAGCCCTTATGTGAGAGGACCAGCCCAGCAGTTTTCACACATTGTTTCCCTTAGAGCTTATATTTTTAGTGTTTCCCTAATTTTATGACAGAAGTTGATACTTGTGTGACCTAAGGGAATGAATATTTCAGGTATGCTTATGTACCTGCAAAGCCAAATACATGTTTGGGTGTGACCTCTGGAAAGCTCTCTTGATCCGCTAAAGAAGGTCCTTAAAGATTTCATTAGTTATGGTGTACCCAGTGAGCAGCAGAGTGACTTCTAGAGTTGACAGGATCAGCCTTCGATGAATCCAATTTTAGTCACCATCCTGATCAGTTAGGTTTGATCTACTAAAAATCTAAATAACGTTCCCCTGCTCTCAGCCAATTACAGAGGCTCCTGCCCTCTGGGTGGAGAAGGAAGGGGTTCTGAGATCTCTGGACCAGCCTTTCTCTGCAGACTTCCTGCTAAGAGTATGAACAGGCTGTCAGTCAACTTCCAGTGAAATTTCAGAGAGCACACAGTACTCCGTTTCTCTAGAAAGTTCTTCCGTGCCTTAAACTGAGGTTTCCGCCTCTCTATAGCATCACATATAGCAGTCTCAGCCTGCAGTTTTGTTTCTGTGTCATTAATACTATTATTAGGTTTTGAGCTGGATGTTGTAATTTGTCCGAGCTGGCCCCAACCTCTTGGGTTCAAGTGGTCCTCCCACCTCTGTCTCCTAAGTGGCTGGGACTACAGGTTCACATCACAGCACCAGCTTTGCTCTTCACTGTTATTAGATACTCTGTTTCGAAGGATAGACACCATTCAACCATTCTCCACTGGGCTGCACCTCTAGCTTCAGTTGTGTCAATCCATCCTTACCACCATAAGCTCTTATGATGATTTATCAGGGCCGGCATTGTCTACATGAATGCCTTGGTAAGGCCCCTGAGAGACAGAGTGGGGGTGTTTTCACTCTGCTACATGGGCCTTCCACAGCGAGTTAGTGAGGGTCGGCACCTGGAAGGTAGAAGTGGAAACAGTGGGGTGGGCGGGAAAGGGATTCGTGCCCCAGAGGTAAAGGTTGCCATGGAAGAATTCCACTGGATCTAAAACTTCTAACAAAAGTCATGGCTGTTTCCCAATTAGGGTGACAACATCATCCCTGGGGACATGCCACCAGCACCAACTCCCTGTTTCTCCACAGGGTGAAGTCTCACAGCTGGGTTTGCATTGCAGAAGGGCGTGGGGGATTCAGGGAGACGAAGGCTGGTGAATTACTTCACAAGTTCTCCAAAGGTCATGCTGGAGCAGATGCAATAGCTGGGAGTGCCCTGGTCACACGCAGGGCTTGGCTGTCAACATGTGTGCCTTGCTCTTTCTTGCCAATCTACTGTCACTGATGGAGAACTCCTGTTTCCCAGTCATGTGGCAGAACTGTCAGTGAGTGTGTGTGTGTGTGTGTGTGAGTGTGTGTGAGTGTGTGTGTGGTACACAAAATGAGGACTGCATAACTGATGGGAAGTTGTAAAGGTTAATCAGAGCAAAGAAGGAAGGAAGAAAAAGGATGAAAGAAAAAGGAAAGACAGTTTAAAAATCAAGAGAATGAGTTAGGAATTAGATGTGGTTGAGGTTTGATGATTCTATTCATCAGCTGGGAGATTATTCAGAAACCGCTTCACTTCTCTGAGCCATAATTTCTTCATTTTGTAAAATGTGAGGGTTGAATTGAAAGTCCTCTGAGGTTTCGTGCAGTGCCAACAAATTAGAGATAAGTTTTATCCAGAGTGGGTACATGGTCTTTGGTTTAGATAATTCGTATAACTCATCCCTGCCCTCAAACCCAGATCTGGTATAAAAGACTCTGATCTAGGAAGCTGTTAACTCTTAATGGCTGCTTAATTTGGGTACAACTTTTCTTATTTCTCACCTCCTTTCCTTTTTCCACTGTTCCTTCTTCGCTCTCATTGCTTGTTACCTTTAAATTTCTTTTCCTGTCTCCATTTTACCAAAGTCTGGAACGTGGCTGAGAACATGGTGTCAGCTGATATTACTTGCACAGTCAAGGTTATTGGTATAAGATTCATCAAAACACTCATAAGTCTCTCTGCTCCGATGGAGCTTTATATTTTATTTCCAAGCTGTTTCACACATTTGTAAGTAGTTATAAGGTTTAAGTCAGAGAGAAGCCACCCTGTCCTACCATTTTAAATTTAAAATTATCATCTTAGAAGAAAAAAAAAGCACATTCAAGAAGAAGAGGTAGGGCTTCCAAAAGTGAAGTTGTCACCCCCTGCAGCAGAGCTGTTCAGGGGTGCACTCAGGGCTCCCCTGAACTGTGCTCTTCTCGCTCCTTGTGTCTGGGAGAGCTGCAGGCATTTTACTGCAGTTATTTCTATATATTTTAAAATCCATCAAAATTTCACTGAACTAATAAACCCAAAGCAGACATACTGGAAGACTTGTGAGGTAATGAATAGCACCCTTTGAAAACTCTGTCCCGTTTTGCAGGCAGCCCTTGGTGGTCACAAACTATCCAGCTCCCACGCCTGGGAACAGGGCTTCCTAGGGACCAGGGCTCGCTTTGAGGAAGAACAGAGCAGCTCCTGGGATGATTAATGTTCAGTCCCAGGAAAGGAAGAATTCCAGCCCAATTGCATTAGTTTGTAACTTGTTGCACTGAAATTTTAAAAAGGAAAAAAAATCTGTTTGATAACACAATCACCTTATGTATATCAGGATAAGAAGCCCCCAAGGAACCTTAGGAGGCAAATAAAGGAAATTATGGGCCCCAGAGTGTTTTTGAATGTAAAATTATTCACTAGGCTAAGAATTGGTGGCTCTGAACCATCTTTTAAGGACAAATGTATTATCCTAAGAATCTTTGAGTGGAGAAAGAAGACCCTATCACATTTCCAAGTTGCCTATTGTAGAATTTAAAAATTGGGCTCAGATTTGCTTGGCACTAGTGGAGGCAGAGCTCTTTCAAGAAGTGTCAATATAATGCTGCAGAGATTTAATTAGCTGTTTGATATGCATGGATATTATCCCTTCTTGGACGGCTGCAAGTTACCTGAGGGGGAGCCCAACTTTTAGCCTTCTCATTTCCCTAGTTTTAGCAGTTGCTGATTTTGGCTCTCAGAGCACTGAAGGATTTGGTGTCAAGAAGCTGGGATGTTGACTGTGGTTAGGTTCCCAGACCCCTGAGGTACATGCAAGGAAGGGCCAAAAGTTAATCTGAAAAGACCGGAAAGTTCATCAGCCTGAGGAAGACCAGGGTTTCATAAAGAAGGTAAGATACTTTTAGTCCAGTGGGCCCTGGATATTAAAAGCAAAAAGTAAAAGGAAACAGTGGGAATGGGGGGGGCAGGAAAAGGGACTGAGAGAGAGAAATTGAATCCCCAGGAAGGAGGTAAAGGACAGCTCATTTTCTACTTCTATATTTCCCTGAGAACCAACGCACATGTTTTCTACTTAAAACTCTCCATGCCACTTGACCGTCCCTACCATATCTTTTCTGGTAGTATAATCCTTGGGGTTAGAGTAGCTCCTTCTCTCTGTGTCTACTTTCTGAAGGACTTTCTGAAGGATCAGTCTATAGGCAACTCAATTGGTCTTGAAACTAGAAAGTTGAAATACAAAAAAGACAATGGGAACTTTTTTTTCCTTACCAGAGAATAACAAATATTTGGAGTAGTCTCAGGTCCGTCAGCAGCACAGAAGCAATTAGAGGCCACTCTAGGAAAAAAATAAAAGGATTTACTGGATGCAATGACCTCTGTGGACCCTGCTGACCTTCTCCAGTTCCCCAAGTTTCTTACACTCAGACAAATAATGAGAGAATTCAAGACCACTATACACCAGGCCATAGCTCTTTGTGCTTTCTGTGTTATTCATTTGCTGCTTCCAAATGGTAGAGTAATTCTCAAAGTGTACCCTGGTATAGTAACTGGTCACTCTGGGTGGGGAGGGAGTATTAGTTTCTGATACACCAGTAAGACTCTCATCCTGTGCTTGAACACAACATACGTATCGAAAGTTGATAGGAGCTGGTGGGATAATGGTAGTTGTTGTAGTCAGGGGTTGCAAGGAGAACAATTACATACAGGACACAGAATTTATAATATTATGTTATGATGGTCACCCAGAGTTAAATACAAGAAAGTGCAGGAGATCTGTCCATAGCACTGAAGACCTAGAAAATCCAGCTGAGGGCCTGGCTCCCACAGTAGTGTCCTGCATGAGTCCAGATGGAGACTTGCAGCCCATGACAGTGCCTCCCATGAGTCCAACTGGAGGCCTAGAGCCCATGACAATGACTCATGCAAGTATTATGAATATTGGCTAGGAAGGCCCAAAGGTCAGTGGTGGAAGCTAGAAAGTCTATGCCAGGTAGGTGAAGGATCTGTGCCAAGTAGTTTGATGGTTCTATAGTGGAGCCAAGAAGTGATGCTCAAAATAAGGACCAGGGCTCCCCCTGAAAAGTACCACAGCCATCGTCAGTGACAACGAGCTCCCAAGCTTCTCCAATGATGAGAACAGTCAATTATATGTCAGGAAGCTGTTGTGACAAACCTCCTGGAGATTAAACATCAAACATCTTCCCCTCCAGAGCCAGGAAGTGATGCTCAGAGTAAGGACCAAAACTCTCCCAAAGTGAACAGCAGCCACTCTCAGCAACAAGGTCCCGAGCTCCTCAGATGACATAACAGCCGAGTTCATATCAGGGGAGCCAGCATGATGAGCTCCTCCAGGTGAACCAACAACTTCAAACAACACAGGAGAACCCACAATGCTACTCTTCCTCCCCATGTCTCCTTTTAAGCTGGCAACTTTCCTCAGCTGGGCCATCTATGCTCGGCACCATGCTGATTCAGTTCAGCTGGTGTTAAGCTGACCACCAGTTTTTAATCCATAACAGTGGTGCTCTCTACTTCAACAGCCAAACTGGACAGCGTCACTGGTAGATGTAGGTTTTATAGAATGGAGATCGTGGCCATGACCAGTTCTGGCTACAGGCTGTTCTCTGTGCCTCCCACCCAGTGTAGAATCAACTCTGGCTGAATGTTCCTCCCAAGTGGGCTTCGTGGGACACACAGGCAACTGTGATTTAACAGACCCAGAGCAAAAACCTCAGTTTTCCGGGACGCTGGGCCCCAGGTAAAGCGGACTCCGCAGTGTGGTAACAGAATCAGGTGAGATACAAACACTCAGCCTGTCCACCTGTACACAAATTTTTTTAACTCCGTGGCCAGAAACGGTCATTCCTGCCATCCAACAGTCTTGCTAACAGATGGTATGTACTGATACGGTCAATCTTCTGGACTTAAAAATGGCAGGGCACTGGTATTTTCCACTGCTCCACAAAAAGTGAAAAATAGTGACCTCACACTGGTCAGAGGCCCCATGAACTGGTTTCACCTTCCAGTTTTTAAGCCATCATGTAAACAGAAAAACCACGAGGGACAGATGTACTTTATATCATTCAGGAAGTTGTTTTTGCCATTGTCTTACCTAAACGCTTTTAATTATTAAGGATTTCTTGACTCATGCCATTGGCTGAAGTCTAGGGCTGAATGATCTAGCTAGTGTCAGATTTCATCCACTTTGAAACCTCGTGTCTCAGTGCTTTCATGCTCGTTTGTGAAGGGATTACCCTCTTCAAGGTTGGAATTTGCCTGCTTTGTATAAAGTGACCATGCCAAAGGGTTTTCAGGATTTATAGAATGCCAACCCTGGGACATGGATGCCTGAGTGCTGGCCATCCATGTGGCTACGTGTATTGTAGAAGAATAAAGATCAGAAGGGTTGGGTGACTTACCCAATGTCTAGAATACGTCTGCCCTTGAGATTGTAAAGGAAACCAGGCTTTCCAGTTTAATTTTTGTGAAATGCTGGCCTCGGATGGAGCAGTGAGAAGCAGGATGAGCAGAGGACCCTGCTCTGGGTTCAGCAGGCTGAGCTTGCACCTGGGAGTGCAGACTAAGACGAGTGTCCCTCTGCGCTTTTCCTCTCAAGGAAAATCAAGAATTGTTCTAAATGGAGCCAGAAACCTACAGACAGAAGAAAAGCTGTGCTGGGAACTTGAATTCATCGGAACCCTGAGTAACAGGCCAGTCACAGGCTAGATCTAGTTCTACTCCCTTGTGTGGACCAGGTCTGTCTCATAGTGGCCTGGGTCCAGGACACTTGGATGTACAAAGTCTCTGATATTGATCTTCTGCATGCTTCTCATGCCAGTGGCTTTGGTTCCCCCATCTTCATAGATGGCGCCAGCAGGAAAGGAGGCTGCTCACACCTGAGGGTCTTGATTAGGTGGAGAAGGCTTTTTGGTTTCCAGTATCTCAACAGCACCACGCGCAGGAGGGCAGGAAGCATCCTGCTCATATTCCTTCCAGTTCTGTGGTGGGAGCCATGGTACTGTTGGAAGCTCCCTTGCTCTGGAGGAAGAACTAAGGGAAGACCTGAGAGGTCCTTTCCAAGTCCCCGCTGTCTGAATTGGTTCCCTGCTGTGCTGCTGAACAATATGGAAGAGGCCCTGGGGAATCTGGGTAGCCAGAGTTACATTTCACCTCTAAATAAAAATTTAGGGTTCCCTTTCAGGTCTTAACTCCGGTTCTCAAAACAAACCGATTTCTCTTTTCTATTCAATGCTGCCTGGTAGAGGACAGAACTAATATCCGAGGGGCATTTCCATAGCTGATGACCCCATTTCTATCAAGCAGTAGGGGGAGATGAGATTTCAGTCTTCTATGGGGCAAAAGCAAGCCTGGGAGGCGATATTTTGTGTTTCCGTTTATTTATTTTATCCTCGCAGTAGGTTTCTTGAGCAGAGGCAGACTGCCTACTTGCTTATGGAGCATGGCAGCACCAGTTTGCCATGCCCACTGCTCCCTTGTGGTAATGTGAAGCTGGCAGATGTCACCTGTAGGTGGCCAGGCCAGCAGTGTCCGCGGCAGGGTGAGGTGCGCTGAGGCTGGGAGTCTTAGGGCTCCCACAGGGCAGCTGGCCCAAGAGTGGGAGGAGAGAAGGCAAAGGTCCCTGGGGTGTGTCCACCTTGCAAAATGACCAGCAGGCTCCAGGGTTGCCATTTGCATGTCCCACAGCCCAGGTCTCTCAGAGAGACCCAAACTCATGGAAATGCCGAGAGTTTGCATTGCTGTCTTCTCCAGGAGGCTTAGGTTAGGCTCCAGGGGTAGCACAGGCTGACAGAGGTACCAGAGCTCCAGCGTCAGAATCAGAGTCATCAGAAGGAAGGAGACAAGTGAATCGGCTGCTTGGGAAAGGTGGTTTTCTCTCTGCCTGTTGGGTGCGAGCTGACCCCGGCCGGGACACTGATGGAGGTGGCCTATTGAGTAGCACTTCTCCAGGCAGGTATGGAAGAGAAAGCAGAGTTACCTGGTAACTTCCATTGAGGGCATAGGTAGCTTGGTAGGTCAGCAAAAAGGCTAAACTATTGACGGCCAAAGGGGAAGGGAAAGGAAACGGATTTAATATCCCAGCTCCATGCTAACTAAGCATGGCACTCTGCCTGTGTCTTCTGTCTAACTGCACCTCACCCATCCTGCTTGGCAGATGAGAAAACTGAACCCTACATTCCTTAACTGTCAAGAAATGTCAGGACAGATGGCGGGACAGCTGACATTCCTCTCCAACCCCACCTGTCCCACACGCTGGGACTCTTCCTATAAACCTGGAAGGGTCTGAACAAGCACTGTCACACATACCCTGTGTGACTTTGTTCCAGTCACTCACTTACCTGGAAGAGTCTCAGTTTCCTCACTGCTTCGAATGTGAATTAGTGAAGTCATTGTGGAAACCACTGTGGAGGTGTCTGTAACAGTGGGAAACAGGACTGCATGGGATCCTACAGTCCCACTACTGGTAGATGTCCAAGACAATGACATCAGTACATCAGGCAGCAGTTGCACACCCGTGTTATTACAGCAGTATGCATGATAATCCAGATAGAGAATTGACTGAGAGTCCATCAGCAGGAACCTGGACAAAGAACATGTGGTAAGTATGCACTGCGGAATGATATTCAGTGCTACAAAGAAGAAAATCCTGTCATTCACAGCAACGCAGAGGTCATAATGTTAAATGAAGAGCCAGGAACAGCAAGATAAACACTGCCTAAAGACTACATAATTTCACGCATGCATGGAATCTGAAAATACTAAGCTCTTAGACATAGAGCAGAAGAGTGATTACCATGGGCCAGAGGGGAAGGGGTGGAGAGGGGCTGGTTAATGGGTACAAAGCCACTGCTGGCTAGGAGGAAAGTGTTCAGAGATCCCATTACAAGGAAGGGTGAGTGTATGCGACAGTATTGCATCATAGAGGTTAACTGAGCTGGAAGAAGGGATTTTGAATCCTGTCATTGCAAAGAAATGCTCAATCTTTGAGAAGATAAATGAGTTCAAAGTCCTGAGCTGATAATTACAAAATGTACAAATGTTCCAAAACATCACACTGTACCCTAGGAAGATTTATAATTTTTATCTGTCGATAATAAATAGTGTGATCAAAAGTAAAAATCATAAATTGGTCTGCTTTTTATTAGGTTGCTTACAAATTAGGCAATGAACTTGCACATATTTTATAAAGCGATATGCTGCACAAATTTTAGAGCTTTTGGTTATTAATCAAATCCAGTACAGCACTGTTATGGTTTTAACATTTTGGATGTTGAATTGTTTCTAATTTTTCACCCTTATATTTAAGGCTCCAATGAGCATCTTATTTCATATTACTGTTTCTTCCTCCTATGTAACTATTTTCATGCATGTGGACAAACTGAAACTCAGAGCGTTTATCTGAGAACCCACAAAAGGTCGGGTTTCCCACATTAATTAAAACTACACCCTGACCTCCGGATGAGGCACTGTTCTGTTTAAGAGTAGTGCTTTTGGGAGGTTTCTTGAAAAATTCCTCTGTGAGCTGGTAGCCTCACTTCAACTCTTGCTCTTGAACTCTAAGGTCTAAGTAAATGGATAACACCCACTGTATTTCAAAATTGGGGTGGGTGCTTTAGCATCACATTGGAATTTGGGAGGAGGGCAGTTCCTCAGGGAAATTTCTTTGGACTAATGGAACAGGGGTGCTGATCTTTGTCTTGTAGTCCTTACTGGCCTTGGCTGTGGAGGAAAAATTAATTCATAAATGAGGCAGTCGCATACACTGATGGGAAGCCCCCAGGGAGGTGGGTGTGGGACATATGAGGAAGTAGTTTACATAAATTAAACAGGGAGAATATTTCATCACGTGGTAGGTAGGTAGATTTTCTATTAATCCCAGTACATAATTTGTTTCAGCTCACTTTTTGGGTCACACAGTGGACTCTTCCTCCCCATCTTTAGAGGCTGGAAAGAGTATTACGATGTCCAGACATCATGTGAATTCCCTTCAGAGTCATCCCTAAAACCCAGCAAAAAACAAAAAATATGAGTGATTCTCTTGCGGACTTTAAAAGAGGATGAAGGCCGAGGAGTTTCCCAAATGCTTAACTTGCCTTCAGCTGGGTACTGACATTAGGAGTCTAAGACACAGTACTGCAAAGGCTTCTTTCTTTGTTTGTGGAGGTAGATTTTTTAGAAGGATGTCAATGGGCATTGCGGAGTGCCTGCCAGCATACTGTACTGGTCAGCTTTCTGCTACTGTGATAAAATGCCTGGTAAAATCAACTTAGAAGAAGGAAAGATGGCCTGTGGCTTCAGAGGTTCAGTCCATGGTCACCGAACTCTTGCCTTTAGTCCTGTGATGAGAACTGAAATGCATCACAGTGGGAGCATGTGACTAAGATATTTTCTCATCACATAGTGGCCCAAAAGCAAGAGAGACAGGAAGCTAGGTTTCTAATATTCCCTTCAAGGCCATGATCCCAATGACATCACTTCTTCCCATGAGGCTCCACCCACTGTAGGTTCCACTACCTCCTAATATAACCATTCTGGAGACCAAGCCTTTAACACATGGTCTTTGAAGGACATTTAGATACAAACTATAATACATGTGTGCACTTTCGACAAGTAAAAACCCATATGCTATAGCTGGATTTCTAAAATGTGTGTACAAATATACTTGTGTATTTCAAGTTTTTCATATTTTAAACTTTCTACTTAATTATGTCATATATTATTATTTAATATTGCAACTAATTAAAAATAAAGACACTGTCTATCAATTTATTTCTGATGTTGTTAAGTACTTGACAAGTGGTTGCAACACGGTGGTGATGGTAATCCGATCTGCACTGCTCATTGACATCCTCTTTCCACCTTGGGGCTTTGGAAAGCTCCTCCATGCCCTTTCCTGATAACTAAAAAGGTCGCTGTTCAGTGGGGTCCTCTTTAGGGACTTTCCCTGACCATCTTAGCTAAACTTGACCCACATACCCTAGTTACTCTTTATCCCACTGCTCTGCTTTATTTTCTTTCTCATCTTGACCAGTGTGGGACCTTACTCTCTGTGTTCACTTACATGTTTATTGCTGGTCTCTTCCACCAGAGTCTAAGTTCCCTAAGAACAGGGTATTTGTTTGTTTTACCTGGTGCCATATTAACAGTGTCTGGAGTACACTGAGTTGCTGCTAAATAAATACTTGTGCAATAAACAAATAAAGAAAATAAAAGGAAAAGATGAGGAGAGGTTGAAAAAGAACAATACAGGAGCTATTTTCAGTGACACTATATAATGGCCACTGTAATATATTGTACTGTTGAAAAAGGTTCTACACAGCCTAATAAGCTGGTTGATTTGCTTCTTGATTACTAAGGTAGCCAAATTAACTCCACCCCTGCTTTTATTTGCATCATTAAATTGAATCAACCCAGGTGCAGGAGTGTTTCATTTTCTCTAGGAATATTACCTCGCTTTATTGATAAGTGTTAATTTATTTGTCTTTTAGTGCTATTAGATTTTATGTCCATATGTGTGTGCAAAGTTAGAAGTTGCTAAAGAGAGCTGGGCTGTTCTGCTAACAAGTGGGCTGGGTGGAGTTAGAGAAGACAGGTAAGAAAAGAAAAATAGGGAAGGTGGTTGAAGGTAAAGCGACCTTTCCCCTGTGATCTCAAGTTTTTGGAGAGCCTATTATGCTTCTGAAGTTTGTGTAGACATGGAGCAGAAGCTGAGTTCCATGTGTCTATTTTGATATTGTATGACAGTGAGTCACCTCAAGGGAAACCTACCTAGAGGAATAGTACTATGGTATAGAACTAAACTGTCCCCCAAAGCCATGTGTGCTCAGAGGAGTGGCCTGATGAGAAAAGGTGAGTCACCAGGGGTATGACTTGGAAGCCTAGAAAGATGTATTCTTGTCCCCAGCTCCTTCTTTTTCTCTTCTTCCTGGCTGTCACCAGCTGAGAACTTTCCTATTCCAGGACCTTCCACCATGTTATTTCTGGCTTGGAGCTGAAAAACCATGGACTGAACCAAATCCACTGGAAACCGTGAGTTAAATAAAACTTTATTCTTTTGAGTTGTGGGTATAAGATATTTTCTCGGTGATAGAAAACTGGTTAATATGAAGACGTAACAAGATAGCAAACTCTAGGAATGTGCAAAAGTCTATAGCTGCATTGGAACCCTGCAAGGCATGGAATGAGAAGCCCAGCCATCTGACTGAGGTCTTAAGCATCATGTGAATTGATATATGTGGACGAAGGTTAATGTGAATAACCAAAACAGATTAAAGTCTGTTAGGCACAGCATAGCATATTGGTAGGTTTTGGTTTAGACTGATTGGACAAAACTTAGAAGGAGACTTTTGCATGGTCTGACTTCCTTTCCGTCCTCCTCTGCTCCATCTGTGAAATTCAGATGAGTTCTCTGGTATGGCAAGGTAGGGGCTCCCCGGTACTAGCTGCTGGTTCTGGCTGGCTCTACTTCTCATCTGGACCCCAGCCAGTCATCTCCCACTTGAACCATTACTACTTAACAATTTTGTTTTTTAGTCATCAGGTTCCTTAACTTTTTTTTTAAAGAATCTTTTTTAAAATATACTTTTCTTGAGAAGTAGCATCCCAAATTTGAATGATGATCTTTATGTTCACTCTTTTTCTCACTGGGAAATTCTCCTGATCCCAGAGCTAATTTCCCAATTTTCACTGCTCTTAGACTCTATCTACAGACTATAGGGGTGGTCAGACCTGGAACTATTTTTAAAGCATGACTTTCATTGGCCTTTGTAAATAATTCTAGTGATTAGGGACCCACCCCAAGTGTCCATGGGAAAGTAAGAAAAGAAGACAACAAATCTATGAGTTGTTGGGTGCCTACCGTACTCCAACCTGACTACAACCAATTCAAAATCAAGGAAAGTGGAGCATGGTGAAGTTAAGACCATAAAGAATCATATGCCTGTAGCTGATAGAAGAACTGGAGGACTGGGAGGACGGTCCCAGCACAGGATTGCCCATGTTGGTAGCTGAAGCTCAGGAGTTTACTGCTGCTGCCTTACTTCTTGGACACCGGGACCAACCAAATGGCCTGTGTAGATACAGCTGTATAACTTGGCTCTTCAGGAAGGACCATTACATGAAGCAGCCGCCTTCTCTGCCCTCTACAACTCAGGCAAGGGCATTCAAGAGCAGGCAGAACCCAGCTCTCCTGCCACAAGCCTGATCCCTAGGAAGTCTGGGAAATGGAGATCTCAGCTGGATTTGTTCTGAAGAACAAGGAAGAAGGAGGGTTGAACATTGCACCTGTCAAGTACTCTGACTTCTACATGTCTTCTGTTTGCTACTGCTCAGCCTGCACAGGCCACCTCTGGGTCCACTGTCAGGTTCCTGTCTCATTGCCAAGTGATTTCCTACAAAGTGACATAAGTAAGGTCTTTTTTCCTCTAAAAGAATGGAATATTCCCTGACAGACAAACAGAAAATTTAGGCATTTGGAAAGATGAGGCAACCTTACCTCGTTATGAGAATAGCATAACACAAATTGGAAATGCGGCCACCCATACATAATGTCATACACATTGCTGTTTTAAAGCTCCTTTAAAAATCCATGTTTCCCCCTTAGAGTGACTAGGGACACAGAGTTCCAAGGAAACCCCTCTCTAGGCGGGAAGTCTGAAGGCGGGATTCTCGATTCAGTGAAGGAAGACATGCGGGATATGTTACAGTGCATGGCTGCCCTGGCCTCTGTGGGAAAAAAGCTGATTCTGCAACTGAGTGTGGCCTGAAGGAGCTGGCCCATGCGGAAGACAAGCCCATCGCTAACCACTTTCCCCTGCGCACAGCTTTGTGCTCCAGAGGCCCTAAGTACAGCATGTTAATTCAAACTTTTCAAAACCATGAAACCACGGAATATCTCAATATCCGTGTGTGGACTCCCTTTTGCCTACTCTGTGTTAGCAGAGAAACATTTGGTTTTAAACAAGACTTTATTTAAGGGGAAAAAGTATATAGGGTTACATTTGAAAATGTAATTACGGAAAAGATAAACCATATGTCGTAGCCTTTGTTCTACCTCCACTTCGTGGAGGGCTGCTTGCAAGAGTTCACTGGGAGGTGCGTGGAAGTTGATTCTATGGCCAAGACAAAGAAGCAGAGTTCAGCTCACTCGCTGGCTGCACGTGTGCACATTTCTGGGTGGTTACTGCCAAAGTATCTTAGAGTCCAGTGGAGTAGAAATGTGCAAAAATTGTTGGCTCAGAGATGTTGAGCTGAGGATCCACGACCTGTTCCTCAGGAGACTGGCAAAGGTAGGCTGTCACAGGACGCAGAAACCAGGGCCAGCGTATGGATGGGCTGAGAGGAAGCACAGAGCAGGAAGTTTCTTTGACTCGATGTTGAGTAGGTGATGTCCTAGCTCTAGCACGCCTGGGAACAAAATGTGAACAGCAGGATTGTTCCCTCAAAAATGCTGGGATGTTCAGACACTTGTGCAAATGCTGCCTCTGACTTTCAGTGAGCAGGATTTACAACCTTCTCCTGAAAGGGGAGAAGAAAAGCTAACCATGATAATTTCTACCTCCAAATCCTCTGTTAATTTGGATACACACAGCTCCTAGACTCTTCTCAGCAGAAAAAATGTAATAACTCATAATGCTTACAGTTCTTTCTTTCTGTGATATTGGGCATGGGACCTGGGGCCTCACATGTGCTAGGCAAGTGCTTTACCACCAAACTGCACCCCATATCCTTTTTAAAAAATGTCAAGACAGGGTCTCATGAAATTGTCCAGGCTGGCCTCTAATTTGAGATCTTCCTGCCACAGCCTCCCCAAAAGTTGGGGTGACAGGGATGCACCACCTGGCCAGGCAGGCACAGGTATTCTTAAGCCTTTATAAGCAAACAAGCACAGTGCACTCTGTTCTGCAAACTCCATTGGTCCCCAGAAAAGGCTCTCCCAAAGAGTAGCATTCTGGCATGCAGAGTACTTTGAAATAAGGGAGATTGGAAGGACCCAGAAGCAAAATTTCTCTGCTCTGTCTTCCTGTCTCTCCCCTTTCTGATGTCTCCAAAATCATCCGTAGGAGCCAGACTTCCTCCTCCCCAGGGTGAGTCACAGAAGCTCAAACCCTGGAAGTAAAACATTAAAGCACTAGGAAGGGCACTCTCCCTTCTCATTTCTCAGTTGTCTGGGAGGACGAAATGCTGCCAGAGGCCCAGAGGAAGCTGCACAGATAGATGTAGTGGAGTGTACCCTTATCTGTCATTATTTGTTTTTGTTTTTTTTTTTTTTGGTACCGGGGA